>BSYO01000019.1:2389329-2465996 GCA_033239525.1 Nepenthes gracilis | reverse complement strand
AGAGAGAAAATTGTTACAAGACAATGTTCAATATGTTATATATTTTGATCAAAATATTATACAATCAAATAATATATAAAAAATAAACAATTTTAATGATAATAATGTAATATTAATGAGTAAAATCATAATAAACATAGGATAAAGATTATGATAAAAGAGATGAAATATATTTAAAGTGATTTGAATAATTAAAAGAAGCACAAATAAGAAAATATAAGTCAATTATGATTACAAAATAGGAAAAAAAAAATCTTTGAAAATAATGGGGTTAATACAACAAAATAATTTGAATATATTTTTAGATTCATAATGTATTTTTATTAAATTGAATGAGATGATTAGAAAATAAGTTTATATGTATGACTCTATTTAGTGATTTAATATTTTAATATTGATGGGTGTTACTCACAAACCCATAAAAGTTGGCCCGATAAGATTTGGAGTGAATGATAAATGCTCAATCCCGGAAAACCTACACAACCTATATCATTAAATATGGCCGAGGTAGGTTAATAGCCTCGGGCGATTTTCCAACTAACGACATCGGACGTTATAAACCAAGTGTTAGATAAAGGATAAATCATTATTAGTTTTTAAACAGAATGTCGGCTGCCGACCTTTTATAAAAGTGTCGCCTTATTAGGTCTCGGTCATTTCCTTTGTGGGTAACCGAACAAACTGGTTTGTCATCTGGAGTGATTTGTGGAGAACAAATCCGGTGGCTTGTTTTCAATGGACATTGACCGGAGAGAATGCGATGGGCGGCCAATGAAGATTGACGGCGGAAGGCCAACCGGGCTCCGGCCAGCAGAGATTGACCGCTTTGGCGCTGCCGAAGTCTTGTTGGATGACGGGTAGCAAGGAGACGGCCGGTCAGAAAGCTTGTCCGGATCCGGTCATCGGGAAGGTTGGCCGATGGCTATGGAGAACGGTCAAGTTCTCCGTAGCACGAAGACGGCCAACAAAGGTTGGCCGGATGCCGGTAGGAAACGATCAACGAAGACCGGCAAGCTGGCACCTGGGCCTTGGGAGACCGTGGAAAGGTGGCAACGGTAGAGATGTATGTCTTTCCAAGGTTGGTCGGCAGTGGCGGTTGAAGGCTGCCCGAGCACGCGTCTCGCACCAGTCGTAGAATGCTACGTCTCATAGGGCATTTAGCTGGCTTCAAGCTCAAAATTGTGAAGATGTGGCACCTATTATTTGTGAGATGACCACTAGGCGGTGGGATTAGGTGAGTCGGGGCCGTCTATATATAAGCACCATGAGCTTTGAAGTGTGTGTGTCAAGCCCAGTGAAGGTTTGAATGACCGATGGTGACTTAGGTTGGTGTGAGCGACAACACCGAAGTCTTTGTCTGTAGAGCTGCCATGTGTGGGGGTGAAACGGGTTATCGTTTCACCAAACTTGTAAAATGTAGAAAGGAGTACACCGGTGAAGAGGAAAGAAAACCAGAGAGTAAAAGAGTGGAAGTGTTTTCCGTTTACTTCCAGCTGAGGTTTTTCTTTTTGTTATTCTTGGGTGTGTAGCGGATACTCCATCTCGGGGATTTGTAACCCATTTTACATAGTGGATTTATTGGTGGACTATGTGTCCCGTGATTTTTTCCTTTTCGGTTAGGAAGGGATTTTCACAAAAAAATACTGTGCATCTCTTGTTCCTTGTTCCTACTAAATGGTGGCTGTCGATGACGAGGAGTTTGGGTTTTATTGTTAAGGCCCCGGTGGATCCGGTCTTCCGACCCCAACAAGTGGTATCGAGAGATGGTTGAGATCGACCGAGCCGGAAAGGGCCGCTTGCGGAGGTGCTGTGGAAAATGCTACTGCGAGGTGTTGACCTGCGCGAGTGGAGTGAAGCGTCGCGAGGAAGCCACCGAAAGTGAAGTGCGCGGAGTGGAGTGGGCCGAGGGTACGTGGCTTGGTCGAAGTATATCTCGGGAGTCATCGTGGAAAAGTTTGCCATTTAGTGTGGAGTTGGATGGAATGGAAAAAAGCACGACAAATTCAGCGGGCCAAGGACGGACAAAGTGTAGGGCCAGTGCAGGAGCCGGCGGGCAACGGTGGATGGCGAATGGCTGAAATGAGCGGGACCAACGAGCGGAACCGGCCGAGGTCAAGGGTAGAGGCGAGGTGAAGCCAAGGGCGGAGCCCCGATGGCCAACGGCGGAGAACGAAGGACGGAGGCTTGAGGCAATGGCGCGAGTTGGCCGGGGCGCGGGAGCGGTGGCGGGAGGCAATAGCGGAGTTAGCATGGCGAGACGGAGCTGAGGAGACGGGGCTAGCTGCCCGGGCTAATCAAGCGGGCAGCGAGGCAGGCGGCTAACGAGATTTCCCGGTTGAGAAAAGCTAGGAAGCGCGACGATGACGGGGCGCCATGTAAGGGGCCGAAGGTGTTCCCAGGTCGTGAGGGGAAGTTTGTTAGTGCGATCACTCCCTTGTGGGTAACCCAATGGCCCAGTTTTGTCATCGGGAGGATTTGTGGAGAACAAATCCGGTAAAGCATTTAGTCACCGGGGCGTTGACGTTGGGCTCGATGTGGGGTCGTGGAATTGGCGCGGGCTGACGGCGAATCCGGTCGACGGGAGTTGGCAGGTGAGAACTCTGAAGTCTTTGCTGGATGGCGGACGGGTAGCAAGGAGGCCGGTGATAGGGAAGTTGACCTTGCTCGATCAACGGGAAGGTTGACCCCGGATAGCTATGGAAAGCGGTCAAGTTCTCACATAGCGGCCCGAGCCAGTCAGCCGAAAAGGTTGGCCAGAATGGCGGCGAGAGGCAGTGGGAGTTCTGAGGCTGACAGAAGCCTTAGAAGCGTGGAAGGTGGCGACTTGTAGAGGGCGAATGTCTTTCGAGATTGGTCGTGGTGGCGGTTGAAACCTTGTCTACACTGTCTGAAGTGCGAGCATGCGCCGTCTACGAGGCATGGACTGCGGGAAGCTTCCGAGAATTGGTGAAGATGTGGCACCTGTCGACGGAGATGACCCGGCGGCGGGGATGAGATTAGAGTGGGCGGGGCGTCCTATATGAGCACACCATGAGCTTTTGAAGAAGTGTGTGTGGTCAAGCCCGGTGAAGGTTTGAAGCGAGACCGGTGGTGACCGGTTGGTGTGAGCGGCAAACACCGGGGGTGCTGTGCGCCATGCGCGGGTGAAGCAATGAGTGCCGTTTACAATACTTGTAAAATATAGAGAGAAGTGCACCACCGGTGAGAGGAGGAAGAAAAAGTAAAAAGAGTGGAGAGTGTTTTTGTTTATAGGTGAGGTTTTTCTTTGTTATTCTTGGGTGTGTAGCGGATACTCATTTCGAGGGTTTGTAACCCATTTTACATAGTGGATTTATTGGTGGACTATATGTCCGTGATTTTTTTCTTCTTCGGTTGGGAAGGGGTTTCACGTAAAAATCGCAGATTCCTCTTGTTCCTTGTTCCTCTTAAATGGTGGCTGTCGGCGACCCGGGGGTTGATTTTCCCATTGCTTACTGCGGATACGGTGAATCCGGGTCTTGGGCTCTGCAAGTCCTCTACCAGGAAAAGGATACACTGCAATCTTTTTCGAAAAAAGGGCTCAAGATGCTAAAGCGTCACGCTCTTTCTTGATAAAAAGCCTTGATTATAAAGTCAAACATAAAACGCATATTTTTATATCATATATTTTTTTATTGAATAAAGATATTGACTTAAGCGTCGGATAATATATTAAAATATGAAACTCGTTAATCGCTTTAACGCTTTATTTTTTCAATCGGATAAAATAAATATTATTGTCATTTAATTTTAATTTATAATATTGGTATAATTTTATAAATATAAAATAAAATCATATCAAATTTAAATTATAATATTCATTAAAATTAAATAAAAATTCTTTTGAATAATTTTTCCACAAGAAATTGATGGGCATGTGCAAGCTTTCAAAGACGCGTCAAACGTTTTCGTCAACTTAAGATTCCAGCCAATCATCATCCAACACGTATAAAATCATATTCTAATATTGCATAAATTTATATTTTATTAAACTCATAGCTGAAATAAATTAAAGCCAAATTTAAATAAAAATTTATAATCAATAGCCCCATTAGGAGCATTAAACATGCCCACTTGTAAGTCAAATTGAATCGACTCGGACCGACTTATAAAAATTTTTTTTTTTAGTATTTTTATTTATAAATTTATATTTATATAATAGTAATAATAATATATAATATTTTAAAAAGTTTCAATATCAAACATAAAATATTAAATAAATATATATTTTTTATGAAGAACTTTGTATAAAAAAATTAAATGTATTGAAATATTTTTTAAAAATAGTATTTATTTAAAATAAAAAATATTTATAAAAATATTATTTAACTGGGACCAAATCAAATCAGGACACTTTAAATTATAACTGTGCCTTGTCTAAGAAACTAATTGGACTTGATTTTGGAATACTAACTAAGCTAGCAGTATTAAATGTGCCAATCTATAAACTAAATCGAGTCAATTCAGACCGATCTATAGGAATTATTTTATTTTTGGTATTTTTAATTATAAATTTATATTTATATAAATATCAAAAATGCATAATATTTTCAAAATTATAATATTTAATATAAATACTAAATAATTGTATATTTTAATCAAAGATCTTTGCATAAAAGTTAGTACTTACATAAAATATAATAAAATATAACATATTAAAATAATTTTTTAAAACTTAATATTTATTTAAAATATAAAATATTTATAAAAATAAAATTTAAGACAGATTGAGTCAAATCTGACACTTTTATTGAAGGCTGTGCCCAATCCTAGAAATTAATTGAATCTTATTTTATACCTATATTTGTCCACAATACTTTTATATATCAATATATATAAATGGTAATGGGCGTTACTAGTATATGTAATAGCCATTATATATTTAATAAGTGAATTTTGACTTTTGACAGTTAATATTACACTTTGCCACTGCCTGAAATTGTTTATTTATATTTCATTATGATCTTTTCATACGTGTAATTTAAGTATATCTCTTGGTTCAGCCATGCACTATTTGCCTCATAGGTTTAAAAAGCATCTTCTATTAGACTGTTATTATTTGGTCTATAGTATATAAACTATATGATATCTATAGTATATAAAAAAAAAGAAAATTATTCTGAAGACGGTTGTTCAATATGTTATATATTTTAATCAAAATATTATACAATCAAATAATATGTATAAAAAATAAACAATTTTAATGATAATAATGTAATATTAATGAGTAAAATCATACTAAACATAGGATAAAGATTATGATAAGGAGATGAAATATATTTAAAGTGATTTGAATAATTAAAAGAAGTACAAATAAGAAAATATGAGTCAAATATGGTTAAAAAATAGAAAAATAAATCTTTGGAAAAATGGGGTGATACAATAAAAATAATTTGAATATATTTTTAGATTTATAATGTATTTTATTAAATCAAATGAGATGACTAGAAAATAAGTTTATATGTATGACTCTATTTAGTGAGACTTAATATTTTAATATTGATAGGTATTATATCTCACAGCCCATAAAAGTTGGCCCGATACAATTGCAGATTGAATGATAAATGCACTGCAAACCCGAATACCTACACAACCCATACCGTTAAATATGGCTGAGGTAGGTTAATGACCTCGGACGCTTTTCTAACTAATAACATCGAGGCGTTATAAAAAAAGTTATCAGATAAGGGATAACTGTTTATTAGTTTTCTTAACGGATAATCGTTATCAATCGCTTTTATAAAAGTCATCGCCTACCGTAAAAAAGATACACGTAACCTTTTTCAAAAAATGACTCAATACGCTAAAAACGTTATACACTATTTCGATAAAAATGCGCAATTATAAAAATAAACCCTCAAAATGTAACGATATTTTTACATCTATATATTTTTATTCAAAGAAAAGATATTGAGCGATGTCGGAGGATAAATCGAGGTGTGAGTTAGCCCGTCTTTTGATCTTTATTTTGTGATTGCACAGGCTTCAAATAAAGGCATACGGAGATCAAACACCCATTATCACTGTGGATAGATCGCTTTATCTCAGACAACATTTGAAGTCATCGGACACAATAAATATTATTGTCATTTCATTTTAATTTATAATATTGGTGTAATTTTATAAATATAAAATAAAATCATATCAAATTTAAATTATAATATTCATTAAAATTAAAAAAAAAATTCTTTTGAATAATTTTTCCACAAGAAATTAATAGGCATGTACAAGCTATTGATAAACTAATTTTCTTTTCATCGTTTCAAAGACGCGTCAACAGTCTTCGTCAACTTAAGGGTCCAGCCAATCATCATCCAACAAGTATGAAATCATATTTTAATATTGTATAAATTTATATTTGTTTAAAATTAAAGTTAAACATGCCCACTTGTAAGTCAAATTGAATTGACTTGGACTGACTTATAAAAATTATTTTTTTAGTATTTTTTATTTATAAAATTATATTTATGTAATAATATATATAATATTTTAAAAGTTATAATATTTAATATAAAATATTAAATAAATATATATTTTTATGAAGAACATTTGTATAAAAAGTTAATTGTATTGAAATATTTTTTTTAAAAAAATAGTATTTATTTAAATTAAAAAAATATTTACAAAAATATTATTTAGATAGGACCAAATCAAATCAGACACTTTGAATCATAACTGTGCCTTGCTAAGAAACTAATTGGACTTCATTTTGTAATACTAACTGAGCTAGCAGTATTAAATGTGCCAATCTATAAATTAAATCGATTCGATTCAGACCGATTTATAGGAATTGTTTTGTTTTTGGTATTTTTAATTATAAATTTATATTTATATAAATATCAAAAAATACATAATATTTTCAAAATTATAACATTTAATAGAAATACTAAATTGTATATTTTAATGAAAAATCTTTGCATAAAAAGTTGGTGCTTACATAAAGTATAATAAAATATAACATATTAAAAAAAAATTTTAAAACTTAATGTTTATTTAAAATATAAAATATTTATAAAAAATTTAATTTAGGACGGATTGAGTCAAACCAGATGCTTTTAATAAAGACTGTGCCCAACCCTAGAAATTAATTGTATCTAATTTTATAACTATACTTGTCCACAATACTTTTATATATCGATTAAATTCTATAAAATTTTAAATTAATAAATCCAATTTGTTCAATCAGTTTCATTTCAATTAAATTTAACTTAGATAGTTTTTAATATTTTTTTAATATTTTAAATAATATAATTGTTGGGTCCAGTACCCAGGGTCCCCAATCGGGTGGGAAAATACTTGGCCCAAGTGGCCCGAATTAAGCTCGGACGTGCCGAAAAGAGTCAAGAGAACACCTTGAGGCGCAAAGAATGCAAAGGCAACAGAAGCTTAGTTGTCGGGCGCGTGACCACGCGCCACATGAAATCCGCGGACCTAGCAAGGGTACAAGGACTCGCCTGAAAGAAAATCTTGCAAGGTGAAGACTCTCTCGACGCGTCCGGGAATGCCACGGCTAACAAATCCTGAAGCAACGTACGATCTGCAATAGCCCTACCACCTTTGCCAGCTGACACCACATTCACCGCCGCCTCGACATTCACTGCACGAAACGGATCGAACGGCTGAGATTCACTCCCGTGCACCGGCGCATCGGCGTTGCGAGCACGTGTCGGCGTGATTCAGTGGCGACCTGGGCACCCTACCGTTAGCGGGCATTACCGCCTATAAAACCTCAAGCCTCCTACAAAGAAAGCTCTCTCTCGGGCTTCGATCCCTTCTCTCTTATTCTAAAATTTACTCGGTTTAAGCTTTGATTGGTTTTTCCAGTGATCGCGCGCCTTTGCGAACAATAGAAATCACTCGGACACTGAAGGGGACAACTTAGAAAAAGCTCGGCCTTGTATTGATTTTGTAACCCAACGTGCTCATAGTGAAATTTTGCCGCGCCGGCCTAGTGATTTTCCCTCCTCGTTCAAGAGGAGGTTTCCACGTAAAACTCCGATTATTCAATCTCTACTACTCTAACTTTCGACATTTCATCATTTTGCATTCGTTTCACCACGAATCATCCTTACTCATTTGTGTTGCTTGGACCCGAAGATCGAGGCAACATTGGCGCCGTCTCTGTGGGAAGGGGACAAAAGTCAACTTCTCACCTTCTTAGATCACGTTTAACCACACATCGCAAAGATTTACTTCCGAGCATCATAACATGGTGAGCACCGGAGCGCAGGCAAGCGCACCACCCGAGGCCACTACGACACCAACGGGAGGATGCCCCCGACTCCCCGTGTGGGTATCGAAAACCATCCGGATCCGGTCGTAAGGGATTTGGCGACCAAAATGGACGACATATCCAGGCCGTCTTTGCCCTCTGCGCAAGGGAAGACGAGAGCGAGGAGCGCCTTCCCGGGGGCTCCCGGCGAGAAAACATCCGTCGGAGGAAGGAGGCGCGGCGCGGTGGCGCCACGCCAGGCAAGAGCCACCAGAACCCGGGTGGCCTCAGAGTGGCGAGATCCTCGAGCCACGGGAGGATCGTCTTGGTCCCCGGTCTCGGGACATCGGGAAAATCACGCCCGAGCGCGCACGCGCGGGTCGAAAGGACCCCGGGGCGGCAAACCACCGGCCTATGACGGCACCTCCTCAACGCAGAGGACGACAGCTCCACCCCGTGTGGAGGAGAGATTGGAAAAAGTCCGGAATCGAGTCTTTGGAGAAAGCCGGTGGGGCGGCGTCCGCAATCTCCATTCCCGAAGAAACGTCAAGTCGGTGCTCCCCTCGAAGTTTAAAATGCCCGACCTGAGGCATACGGGGAAGTGCCTTACCCCGAGGAGGCCAGTACGCACTTGAGGTGCATCTAGGAATGCGTGGATCTCACATTGGGGGCAAGAACCTAGCATTCAAGATTATGCGGCAAGGGTATTATTACAACCATGAGGAGTGATGCCATGGACTTTGTGCGCAAGTGTGAAAATTGCCGAGGTCCACGGCGATTAACCCGACCTCACGTGGGCTTGAAGCATTACAATCTCCTTGGCGTTTGCGATGGGGACTCGGCATCCTCGGACCATTTCCCATCGCGCCGCTCGGAAAGTTCCTCATCGTTGGGATAGACTACTTCACCAAGTGGGTAGGAAACTGCGCCAGCAAGGATAACTGGCGGAACGCGACCCAGTTCTGCGGCAGTATCGTTTTGCGAGTTTGGGGTGCCCTTGAGCATCATCACCGAGATAATGGGGCGCGTTCACCGGAAGCTACTGTGTTGTGCTAGCCTTAGAATCAATTTAATTCATACATCGTGGCATATCCTCGGAGCCAACGGCCGTAGAAGTCACGAAACAGGACCATCTTGCATGGGCTCAAGACCAAGCCTTTGCTAGACTCGGGGGGGCTCGTGGGTGGACGAGTTGCCATCCATCCTCGGGCGTACGGGACAACGGCGAGGGAGCCTACGAGAGAGACCCGTCAGCCTGTCTTACGGGTCGAGGCTGTCATACCACTAGAAGTGGGCCTCCCAAGCCTCAGTAGAACACTTCGACCCCAGCGTCAATGACCGCCGGCTCAGGAAACACCTAGACTTCTTTGGAGGAAGCCCCGAAACAAGGCACAACTTTGTGTGGCGATGTACCAAAGCAGTGGCCCGCTATTACAACAAGAAGGTAAAAGCGCGGCGGTTCAAGTCGGAGACTTGGTGTTAAGAAGCATCGCGGCAGGAAAGAATGCCTAGAAAACAAGCTCTCTCACAATGGGAAGGACCCTTCACAGTCTCGATACTTCAAAATGGGCGTACAAACTCCGAACCCAAGAAGGTGGCTAATCCCTCGTACATGGAATGCAGCACACCTCAAAAAAGTACTACCCGGTAGGGGCGAGGCGGTCAAATAAAACTTGGGCGCTAACCCGAGCGGCCCCGGCGGACAAGAGGTCGAGCAATAAAACTTGGCGCCAACCCGAGCGGCCCCAAGCGGTCGGACCCAAGAGGTGAGCACAAAACTTGGCGCCAACCCGAGCGGCCCAGTCGGACAGAGGTCGACCCAAGAGGTCGGCGCACAAAACTGGCGCCAACCCGAGCCCCTGTCGGACCCAAGAGGTCGGGCAATAAAACTTCTGGGCGCCCGGCCGAGCGGCCCGGTCGGACCCAAGAGGTCGACACAAACTTTGGGCGCCCAACCCGAGCGGCCCAGTCGGACCCAAGAGGTCGGAGCAATAAAACTTGGCGCCAACCCGAGCGGCCCAATGGTCGGACCCAAGAGGTCGAGCAAAACTTGGCGCCAACCCGAGCGGCCCCATCGGTCGGACCCATGGGTCGTGCAACAAAAACTTGGCGCCCGGCCGAGCGGCCCCGGTCGAACCCATGAGGTCGTGCAATGAAACTCGGGATCGTAGAGCGGCCTGAGGTCGAAAAAAAAAAAAAAAAAAAAAAAAGAAAGCAAGAAAGAAGTGCAACAAGAGACTCAGAAAAAGGCTTCTTTATTTCATAAGTGTACAAAGAATACATGTACAAAGGAGAAAATAAACTAAGTACATCAATGGGTGGTGACTCCCAGGGACATGACGGCTCGGGAGGCCCAGGGCCACGGAGAGAGGGGATCTTCGACGGAGCCGGTGAACAGGCGGGAAAGGCCTCCCCACGAACGCCAAATAAGTCCTCGGCTCTCAATGCGGTGGCGTTGATGGGGTGGAATATCCCGAAGGAAACGAGGGACGAATGAGGCGAAGCACTCGGCACATCCGGGATGCCCTCCCGTGCGCTCCCGGTAATGGCGAAATGTCCTCGGGCCTAAGGGATACTCTCGGCCTCTCGTCTAGCGGCGCAACTTCTGTTGGCCTTTACTTTACTACCTCGTTCAAGGAAGCATTCTCCTCCCCGGCGCGCAAGAAGCTCGGCCTCGGCCTTCCGACGAGCCTCTCTGACGGCCTCCAATCTTCCGGTTGGGTGAGACCCCGAGCGACCCGACCCGAAATGTCGCTGAGCCTCTCGACCATGACTTGGAACTACGTCCAAAGAAAAGAGATTGTTAGTACAAAGAAAGTAAAGAGAAGGACAGAGAGCCTCGAAAGGAAACGGAAATACCTCGAAGCAAGGAGGCCGCTGCCCAAAGAGGCCTCTCCAGGTGACCTCGGAGCTGGAGCCTCGCGGAAGGCACCACTGGCTCCGACCCCGGCCTCGGGAGTAGAAGTCACTTGGAAGGCAGGAGGTGGGGCTCGACAATGGACGCCTCGACCCCGACCTCGAGAATAGGAGTATCCACGCGAAGGAGCAACGGCCGGGCTCGACAATAAGTGCTTCCACCTCCATCTCCAAAGGCCCGAGGCCATGAAACGCCGGGACCCCTCATCGGGAACCTCATCGGGCGCTCGCCTCATCAGCTTGGATCGGGATGGCCGGGAGCTCGGCAGCGACCTCATCTTCGACGCCTGGCGAGAGTCCTCGACCTCGAAGATCTCGGATGGATGCCTGCTGCGGAAGTGGGCCGGTTCTCCGGGAAGATCGGAGAAGCTCCGAGGCGTAACTCTCAATCGTTTGGACTTCCCGAGCTCAATCACTTCATCAATCCTCGGCGAGGATCCTCCGGGAGACCGGAGAAATAAAGGCATGTAGAGTCCTCAACCCCTGGGGCCCTCGAAATGAGGATTTCCTTCTCTCGAGCAGGAGGAGCGATGACGTCCTCGCCCTCAAGATCGTCCTCGTCGAAAATGATACCCCCTAAAGAGGCGGCTCCACTACACTCCGAGGACGCTTTGAGCCCTCAACGTCCGAACGATGTGATCTCTCGGACGGCCTGCTTGGCTCCACTCGGGCCAGGCGAACTTTGGATTACCAAAGTCCCCGTCCTCTTCTTCAACTTCTTCTTCTTCTTCTTGGACTTCTCGGGAGTGGACTCGGCCCACTTGGCCTCCATGAGGTTCTCGGGCAAAGAACCGAGATGTTTCGTTTGTCCAAATGGAAGCCCCCCGAGATTTTCCTTGATGAGATCCGTGATCTCCTTCGAGCTTCCTTTATCATTAAGGGAAGGCTCGATGCATGTTCGGGACCACCTTCCCCCATTTGTTGGGAATGGCCCATGACGTTGGGGCGCCCCAGGAAGAAGAACTTGTCTTTCCACCTCTTGGTGGAATCGGGATTCCCACCGGCAAAAGCAGGGCAAGTCCGACCGAGGGGTCATGGTAATCCCGGGTTATGCGTGAACCTAAACATGACCTTGACTACCGTAACGTTCAAATGCCTTCTTTGCAACGTAGAAAACGCATAAGGAGACGAGATACCTGGTGGCGTTGGTGAGTCACCCGCTGGGACTCCCGGGTCCTCATGATCTGTCTGCCCAAAGGCCGGAAACCGCAGCCCGCTCTTGGTGGATCTCGTAGGCGTGATGAAACCATCGGGCGTGAGGCCTGTCGGTCGGCTCTGCACAACCATGGCCATGTCACCCGGGGATCTCATACAGAGCCCGTAGTTCCCCGAGCCTCGTTGGTCGGGGGCCGACGACGCAATATCTCTAACTCAGGAGCCACCATTTTGGGACTTGAGAACACAAGAGAATGAAGGGCTCTGAGGAATGCAAGGCGAGGAACGAAGGTTTGGAAAACGGAGGCTTTCGCGAGAGGAAGACAAGAAGGAAGACAAAGCCGACGAAGAGTTTTGAACGACAGAAGGCGCCTTTTATAGGCAAAAATTTGAAAAAGACGATCATGACCCCGAGGCCACGCGTCGCTCGGCCATTCGTTTAAGGAAAAGCTGCAATTCCACGTGTCATCGGCGGTAGCCCCGAAACGAAATGATGACTTCGCCACGTGGCGTCGAACGCCCGTCGAGGATTAATGGCCCGCCACGTGTCGACCATCACGTTCGCTCGACGAAATGATGATCTTTACCTTCCCAAGGCATCCGACGAACGCCTCACCTCCGTTTAATGCTCAAAGACTAAAACGACGGCGGAGTCCCGACGAAACCACTCGCCCCAAACAGGAGTTCTCGAGACAAAATGATTTTCTAAGAATTTCTAACTCCAAGTCGCCTCGGCCCGAGGAGGATTACGAAGAACATGCCAAACGGTGAAGATCTCGGACCCTTTGGCATGGGGGCTAGTGTTGGGTCCAAGTACCCGGGTCCCCAATCGGGTGGAAAATACTTGGCCCAAGTGGCCCGTAAATAGAGCGCTCGGACGTACCCGAAAAGAGTCCGAGAACACCTTTTTGAGGCGCAAAGAATGCAAAGGCAACGAAGCTTAGTTATCCCAAGCGCGTGACCACGCGCCATGAAAACCGCCGGACCTAGCAAGGGTACGGGACTCGCCTCTGAAGAAAATCTTCGCAAGGTGCGAGGACTCTCGGGGCGTCCGGAATGCCATTCGGCTAACAAATCCCTGCCCGAACGCTGCATACGATGCACGGCGCACTACCACTGCCGGCTGACACCACGATGCATCGTCACCGCCGTCGACATTCCTGCACGGCTGATCGAACGCAGCTGAGATTCACTCCCGTACACCGCGCATCGACGTTGCGAGCACGTGTCGTGGTCGGTGGCCAGCACGGCACCCTACCGTTAACGGCATTATTCTGCCTATAAAACCTCAAGCCTCCTACGAAGAAAGCTCTCAGGCCGATCCCTTCTCTCTTATTCTAAAATTTACTCAGATTTAAGCTTTCAGATTGGTTTTTTCGACGCGCTTTTGCGAACAATAGAAATCACTCGGACACCCGAAGGGGCCAACTTAGAAAAAGCTCTCGGCCTTGTATTGATTTTGTAACCCAACGTGCTCATAGTGAAATTTTGCCAGCTCACCTAGTGGTTTTTCCTCCTCATTCAAGAGGAGGTTTCCACGTAAACTCCGGTGTTCAATCTCTACTACTCTAACTCGACATTTCATCATTTTGCATTCGTTTCACCCTGAATCATCCCAACTCATTTGTGTTGCTTGGACCCGAAGATCCAGAACGCAACAATAATATTTTTCTATAAATTTATATTAACAAATTCATATATTATATAAATAGATAAATAAATATCATATTATTTTTAAAATATTTTAATAGTATATCAAAATATCTCCAAAGTATATTTTTTTATCAAATTAGAAACTCCTTATGTTATTTGCCTTTTCGTCTCTAATTTTTTTATTTTTATTTTTTCTTTTCGTTACGTGAGCCCCTTTTATTTTCGATTTATTTTCATTTTTATTCCTTTTTATTTTGATATCAATTTTGATTTAATAATTAAAATAAAAATATTTCTTTTTATTAAAAAAAAAAAACGGATCTTCATTTACAAGCTCAGCCCCCACATAGACCAACATTTATTTCTGAAAAACAGGTTAAATCATGATTTTTTTGTATTTTATTATTATTTTCTTCCCCCCGGCCCCCCTCTCTGCTCAATGCGTAGAGAATGGGAGGAATTTCTGCTTACTTTGACGGTAGTGCAGTTGACCATCAACGTCACAAGTCTTCCAGCAGTCTCCCCCAGCAATCTGCGCCTCTCTACAAATTGAATATCCGTGGAGATCTTCATGGGCATGAACAACAGCATCACTGCCATCATTCATCTCACAATTTAACGAGTATCTCCCTGAAACCCTATCCGATGATGAATATTTCATCCGTTTCATCGCATATTTTTGCGTTCTTTTTCCTGACACTGTTCGTGTCTATGAACATCCAACCTGCCTCAAGTCAATGTCTCAAGAGTCAAATGTCATTGCTGCTGCAGCTCAGAAGCAGCCTCGGATTCAACCGGTCAGAATCGACGAAGCTCGTAAGCTGGAATAACCGCACAGATTGTTGTCAATGGAGGGGAGTCAGCTGCGACAGCACAACCGGCTACGTAATCGGCCTCGATTTGAGCGGCGAATCGATAAGTGAAATGGACAACTCGAGCAGCTTGTTCGAGCTTCGGTTTCTCGAGAGCCTAAACCTTGCGAATAACCTCTTCAGCAACGTCACAATTCCGTCGGGAATCGGCCGAGTTTCGGGTACTTTGACTCGCCTAAATTTGTCGTTCGCAGGATTTAGTGGTCAGGTGCCTTTAGAGTTGTCGAAGTTGACAAAGTTAGTTGTTCTTGATCTCTCTTTCAATGTCTTCAGCCCTTACGAGTATTATTATTTCGAGGATTCGATTCTGCGATTTGAGAACCCGACCTTCGGAATGATAATTCGGAACCTTACGAATATCAGAGAGCTCTATCTTGATGGCGTGAATATTTCAGCTCGAGGTCATGAATGGTGCGAGGCGGTATCTTCCTCGTTGCCTAATCTGCAAGTTCTGAGCTTGTCGAATTGTTATCTTTCAGGTGAGATTGATCACTCCCTCTCAAAGCTAGAATCGCTTTCGGTTATTCGTCTCGATCAAAACTATCTGTCGGCCGATGTGCCAGAGTTTATGGCCGGCTTCAGGAACCTAACGTCGCTTGTGCTAAGCTCCTGTGGGCTGATCGGGGTGTTCCCGGAGAAGATATTCGCGGTGCCGACACTCAAAACCCTAGATTTGCGGGATAATCCCCTGCTTCAGGGCACTTTGCCAGAATTCGCAGCGAACGGATCACTTCAGACGCTCATACTCGCGGACACAAGTTTCACCGGGAACTTGCCCGATTCCATCAGTCGGCTAACGAGATTGCGAAGTGTTGATCTTAGCAACTGCAACTTTGGAGGGGAAATCCCATCTTCGATAGCACGCCTCGACCAACTTCTGTACCTAGATTTTTCATTGAACAACTTCGTCGGCCCAATCCCTCCATTCTCGATGGCAACGAATCTGACACAGTTAATTCTCTTCGGGAACAACTTGAGTAGTTTCACCGATCATGCATATTGGAAGAACCTTTCGAAGTTAGCAAATCTCGACATTTCAAACAATTCGCTTAGAGGGACAATTTCCGAGACCTTGTTTTCAATCCCGTCGTTGAAAAGATTACAACTCTCACAAAATCTATTGAGCGGGCAACTCCATGAGTTCATGATGATATCTTCTCCGGTACTAGATACCGTCGATTTGAGCAACAATAACCTGGAAGGGCCAATCCCTAAATCGTTTTTCCGGTTGCAAGGACTTGACAGTTTGAAGCTTTCTTCCAACAACTTCAATGGTTCCCTGGATCTAACCGTTATCCACCAGCTTAAGAGCCTGACCACTCTCGATCTATCGAACAACAATCTGTCGATCGAAGCAATCGATGACAACGAGAACATTTCTTCCTTTCCTCAGTTGTACACACTAAGTCTAAGCTCCTGCAATTTGAGGAGCTTGCCGAATTTCTTGAAAAACCAATCGGCATTAACGATTCTCAATTTATCTGACAATCAAATTGATGGAAAAATTCCCGCGTGGATATGGAATATCGGGAACGGATTACTTTCGAGCTTGAATCTCTCTTGCAACTACTTTCAAGAGCTTGAACGACCGGTAGCCAACACTTCATCACTGTCTATTCTAGACATTCATTCAAACAGGCTTCAAGGGCAACTCCCAATTTTTCCACTCGGATTGATATATCTAGATCTGTCCCACAACAATTTCACTTCCATAATCCCTACAATCGGTGTTTCTCTCACTGCTTTGAATTACCTTTCTATTTCTGGAAATCACATATCTGGAAGGATTCCCAGATCGTTATGCAATGCCAGCAATCTTCAAGTTCTTGATCTATCCGATAATCAAATGGACGGCGAAATTCCGGACTGCTTGACTGAGAGTCTTGTGGTGTGGAATTTAAGGGGAAACAGGCTCAATGGATCTATACTTGACACATTCACAGAAAACTGCACATTACAAAGTATAAATTTCAATGGCAATTTTATAGTAGGGCAGATTCCAAGATCAGTGGCCAATTGCTCAAATTTAGAGGTCTTAGACATCGGGAACAATCAGCTGAACAGTACCTTTCCAAGCTGGTTGGCAGATTTGTCAAATTTGCGAGTTCTTATTCTGCGGTCGAATGAGTTTAGCGGATCGATTGCATGCCTGTGGCCACAGAGCAAGTCAACTTGGCCGAGGCTTCAGATTATCGACCTTGCTGCCAATCATTTCGACGGTGAGCTAAAGAGAGGGTGCTTTCAAAAATGGCCAGCCAAGACGGTTGACACAGGTAAAGCAGAGTATTTGCGGTATGAGATCGTCCAATTCAGCGGCTCAATCTACTACCAAGAAGTTGTCACAGTTACTATCAAAGGTTCGGTGTTAAACCTGCAGAAGATCCTTACCGTTTTCACAAGCATCGACTTATCGAACAACGGTTTCACAGGTGAGATACCCGAATCGTTAGGAAATTTTAAAGGGCTTATTCTACTCAATTTATCACATAATTCATTGTCGGGATCCATTCCTCAATCTATCGGGAACATCAGTGAGCTCGAGTCGTTGGACCTCTCTTTTAACGAGCTGAGTGGAAGCATTCCCGAAGAGCTCATAAACTTGAATTTTCTTTCGTTCTTAAACCTGTCATTCAACAAATTGGTGGGTGAGATTCCGAGAGGTGGGCAATTCAACACATTTCAGCAATCTTCTTTTGAAGGCAACGAGGGATTGTGTGGGTTATTTCTTAATAAACAATGTGGCATTCAAAATGGTACAACGATCTCACAAGCAGCAATTCAGAAGGCGGATTCGCATTCTTTGGCAGGACCGGATTGGCAATTCATATTGGCTGGAATAGGGTTTGCTGCAGGCAATGGAATGGTTGTTTCGCTTCTTATGTTTTGGAGTAAAGGATAGAAATGGTTTGATAAACAAATGGAAAGATTTTTTGGCATTGTTCTTTCATCATTTGGGACTGCTTGTGCTGGTTTTGATGGTCGACGAACAGAGACAGATGAAAACATTGGGAATCAACTGTTTGATTTCACATAATGATGAAGTGGATGACAAATATGGTGGCCAATTTTGAGTGTTTTGCTCCGAACTTGATTTTGAACGATAGTCATACATAATCCTCAATGCACCTATCATGTATCCCCATCCATTTCTTCATCTTCATCTTCTTCATCTTAAAAGTAAACAAAAATCACATTTTTTGTTGTTTTTCTTCTGAGATAGTGCTAGTTTTGGCCCCCTTTTCCATTTCTATGTAATGTACAAGTAACTATGGACACTAATGGAGGACCACCGCATCAAGGCAAAAACGGTGACAAAGTAGTTTAACTTTCTTGTCATACAAAGTATAGATCCGACATTACAATATATACCATAAGTCCTGACTTTTACTAGGATGCTCCATAGATTTGATTTTGCCAACTGAGTCTAAAAGTTCTATTATCCAGGGCTGAGATCTAGTCACACTTAGAGGGCCCACCAATTTTCCTTGACGTTTTGTGGCCTCATGCAGAGCACCCAATATAGTTGATGTAGGTAGAGTTCCAACAACACCCAGATAAGGTGACATACTCACCTCAAGTAATTATTGCTTTCTTGTTGTCTACGTTGGTTGTTATTTAAAATAATTATTTTATCAATAATTACTTGAGATAACCACTCACAGATTTTGTGGTCGAGACGACCACCCCGATTCCAAGAGATTCAAGAGAAGCTTAACACCAACCTCTCAGTGAGGAAACCCCAACATGGACTCAATTAAACACAATAGATTTTATTATCAACCTATATTCTAAAATCTTCTTAAAACTCTTAAGGTGGATCTGGTAGATTTTAAATCTTGCTCCTCCTTCTCAATTGTTAACCAACTGTTCATTAAATTATTTAAGATTTTTCTTTTGTTCCTCTTCCCTCAAAACTATTTTGCCATTTTGAACAATATATCTACTTTTTTTTCCATCCAATCGGTATCAATTGATATCAGAGCTATTATAAGTCATGCAAAAGGATGACAGAACAATATCCTGGAGTATGCAAAAAGGGAATGCAACCTCCATGATATTGATATATCCAAATTAAGGAGACATGTCCAACAATTGTAACGTCTCTGGCACATGAAAGCTCAGGGGTGGCCTGGAATGCCCCAACAACATGATTCGGGATCAACTACTGAAAACAATAATCCTTACCATGGTGATTACCACTTAGTGGCAGCAGACACCCCTTCTTTTTGAAGGGAATTCCAACATAATTAACATGCACAAAGTTATAAAATTAAGATTTCAAAGTTTGTAAAAAAGCTCTAACCCAATGATTTCATTAATTGAATGAATACGATTGAACGTACTTTAAAACTCAAAGAGACAACAAATCCAGTAAGAAAGAACTTGTGGCCATCAAATTAAAAAACTATGCTTCCATATTTTGAAAGAACCTATGTAAAAGACAAAATTTGGAATAAAAAACAAAATTCAAATATAAAACAAAACTTTGAAAATAAAATTTTTCTTGAAAAATTCATACAAGACTTGTTTCCCAAAATATATAATTATTAGCAACAAGATTTGACGGTTAAGGAGTATACTCGTAAGTTTGAACAACTCATAACATATTACAAGATCAGAAAGCCCAATGAGCAATATATTGCTTCGTACCTTAGTGGGCTTTCGAGGGAGATTTGAAACATTTTGATTTTACAATCTTATTGGACCCTCTTGGATGTCTAAAAGTTGGCTATAAAAGTAGAGAAGCTACTTGAATAGAATCACAAAAGGGGTCAGTCTAAATCTGTGATGCCCAGTTTCCCGTCCGATTAATTTGATATTGTTGGTTTATTTGGGTTTACTATGGGTATATAAAAAATAATTGTGTCATATGGATTTGAAGAAAATTCAGAGTATGAAAGTAGTTTTAGGGTTTGAGGCACACCTGACGCATACTCGTGCGCTAGTTCGACACATGGATTCTACCAAATACAACTCATGGATTCTACAAAATCAAACTATTATAAAACCCGACACATGAATTCTATCGAATATAACTTATAGATTCCATTTAATCTCATAATTCATGAGGTATTATCAATAGCAAGATATTACCAAGAAACTCTTAAATCTTATTCCGTCACTGTGAATCAAAGGTTGTGCATGTCCCCCGACAACTGCGTACTTGCACGGGCTAACCAATACTCGCGAGTTTGACCTCCGATCAAATCCATGGTCCACAAAGGCTTTACCCATTCAAGTACAGACGTCTCACCAATGTGCTTATCCTGCAACTTAACTAGGTACAAAAGAACTCATCAGCACAGTTATCAACCGACTCAACTAAGCACGGATGATCTCACCAGTATGCTTATCTCCCGACTCAACTAGTTATGGATGATCTCACCAGCATGCTCATCTTCTGACTCAACCAGGAACAGAAGATCTCACCATCATGCGCCTCTTCAGATTCAATCAAGTATGGAAGATCTTACCAGCATGCTCATCTTCTAACTCAACCAGATATAGATGATCCCACTAGTACGCTTATCATCCGACTCAACCAGGTACGAAAATCTCACCAGCATGCTCATCTTTTGACTCAACCAATTACGGAAGACATCTTTATAGGTTAAACCCAATATCACTCGCCATGATATCATCGATATCATGCTGTACAATGGTCATATTGTCATAAGCATATCACCATACTAGGAAATAAACCTCATCACCACCATAATATAAAAATCGGTATTGGATAAATGCAGACCACACTGAGGTGTCGTAACCTCTCATTTAACTAAATATCTTAATATTGTTATACGCTCTCCTTAAATTTGACCGTAGGAACCAATAAACCAAATACTCACATAATCGAATATAACGCAATGAAGGCTTTGTAATTTTAATGATAAAAATATCGTTCAGTACTGACAAGAACCGTACACACACAATCAAAGATAACACAAATAGTGTCATTATTGGGAAAGAGAGAAAATATTAAGGATCCACTAAGTATCTGTTTATATCAGCTCTATGTCCCACAACACTTAACGATACCATCAATCACCCAATTCCACTATCAGACTAAAACTAATATGAATTCCTTTAACACTCGAACGTTCGTTATCGTACAATTCTAACAACTATTATCGATATTCTGATTCTTAATAAACTTATACAGCCATCAAATATCAAAGTACACTTTATCATACTACAATTGAACACAACCCGACAAATTTTATTATTGTTCAAAATCCATTAACATAAAGGTAGATTTCAACAATTAATTAATATAACATATAAACAACTTGCAAATATATATATGGCCTAAGATTACCGGAAGTAGGAATAACCTTTCTTCAAAATCAGTCTTTCGGTCTTTGATTCTCCTATTTGAGTATATTTTAAATTTTTAATATGTTTTACCTGCATCGATTTGGATATTAGAAATTTCAAAATTGAGATTTGTAGGTTTCACCCGCGGTTGCGATTTAATTTGTTTCGTACATTTGAAAATTTTCGCCTTCGTTTAGGATTTTATTTTTCAGTATGAGACCACATCCGAATTTTCATTGGTTGGACATATCAAATCTTCGGGTTTTGACTTTTATGGATTCTGTTCTTATTCGCTACTTCGTTCTGATTTTGACGTACAATTTGTTATATTTTATATACTGATAGTTGTTGAAAATTTGACTCACGCTTTCATTACACTTATTCCTTCAGATTAGTAGGCTACGGATACATTATAGCAAATTCAGACGTGGATTTTGATAGAAGTTTCACTTATATTTGGTAAGTATTAGCTGTGTACTCGGATTGTATTCGTATCCGATGCAATTTTGTATTGTTTAGAGTAGCTAATTGGTAATGATAGAATGTTGTATTGTCGATGAGACACTGTTTGGATTGTTTAATTAATTGGATATTTGAGGCATGTGGTTTGTTATGGACTGAAGATTTTGTTTGCATTGTGAGTTGCCACTTTTTTTTTACAGACTTTCGACCAAGTCATGATTAATTATTTGTCCGGATGAGTAGTCTAAAAAGATCCTGTGAACAATTGGTATTCTTGTCTATTATTATTGTTAATATTGTGGTTGTATGGTGATATTGTCAAGTCACGCCCGGATTTGGATTTTGATTTGGATGTCGTATTTGAGATTTTATTTTATGGTATTTAATTATTATTTGATATGAAAGACCTAGTTTGGTCCAAATTTGTGACAAAATCGGCCCATCCATAAGACCCTTCAGCCAACCGACCTTGAGGTCCTAAACACTCGACACCTGACCAAACCAGCTCAAGCAAGAAGTCCCTCAGCCAATCAGCAACAAGGCCCCAACCGCTCGGCACTAACTCAGAAAAATTGGTAACTCCAAATGTAGCTTAATCCAAACCGATAAACACATCTACTAGGTGTTTCAAATGTTAAGGAATTGGACACATTGCTTCAAATTGCCTGAACAACCGAAGTGCTGCTCTCGTCGAGGAAGATGTGACGACTCGAGCCCTAACTATCAAATACGGCACAAATTGCTAATGCTAAAAACCTCAAATATTAAAAACATTAAATGTCCATGATAGCCTCAACATTTTCAATAATATATTTATCATATTAATTACATATCGAGTAAATATTCACAAAAATAAAGCTACTCAATCTACGGGTCGTAACTCAAAAATAAATTATTAAACCTCTATCCAAATGTATCTGAAGCGTTTCCTACTGACATGATAGCAACTAACCTACGAAATCCCCTATAACTGAAAGTCCTGTAGTAAAGTAGGATCACATACTAGTTCTACATAATTAACTCAATCTGAAACTAATAAAATATAAGAGTGAGCCAAATACCTGACAAGTGATAGTAAATCAAAAACAGATACTAATAATAATAAACATTTTGGGTACGTAATGAATGATAGATAACAAAAGCCACAAAAATAATATAATATCCAACAGATAAAATTATCCGAAAATCTATATTTCGTCGTATTTACGACTCAAAAATAAAGGCAATGTAGGTCACCTAGACTCTCATGTGATAAAGATAATAAGATTTACCAATAACACACAAAAACCCCTCAGATTCTATCATCACAAGAAATAAAAGGGATCTCTTGGTTCGACTATCAACGTGAATAATATGAACATCGAATAATAATAAACAACATGGATTCTACTTAATTTCGATATCTTAGAATCCGATCCATGGATTCTACCAAATACAACCCATTGATTTTATTGAATCAAACTGTTATAAAATTCGACACATGGATTTTATTAAATACAACTCATGGATTCCATCGAATCCCATGACTCATGAGGTATTATTAATAACAAGATATTACCAAGAAATCTCTAAATCTTATTCCGCCACTGTGAATCAAATGCCACGCATGTCTTCTAACAACTAGGTACTTGCACGGGCTAATCGATAATCACAAGTTTGACCTCCGACCAAATCCATGGCCCACGGAGACTCTACCTAACCAATTACAAACGTCTCACGAGTTTGCTCATCCTCCAACTCAACTAGTACCGAAAGACCTCACCAGCACGCTTATCATCCGACTCAACCAAGTACGTACAGATGATCTCACCAGCATGCTTATCTTTTGACTGAACTAGGTAAGGAAGATCTCACCAACATGCTCATCTTCCTACAGAATTAGGAACGGAAGATCTCACGAACATACTCCTCTTCCGACTCAACTAGCTATGGAAAATCTCACCCACATGCTCATCTTTCAACTTAACCAGGTACGGATGATCTCACAAGCACGATTATCATCCAACTTAACCAGGTACGGAAGATCTTGCTAACATGCTCTTCTTCCTTCAACTAGGGGGTACGAAAAATATCTCTACGGAGTCAAATCCAATTTCTCCGCCATGATATCATCGATATCATACTGTATAATAATTACATGGCCATAAACATCCCGCCATACCAGGCAACATACCTTATCACTAACACAATATGAAAATCGGTATCGGATAAATGTAGACCACACTAAGGTATCGTAACCTCCAATTCGATTAGATATCTTAGTACTTTCATACGCTCTTCTTAACCTTGACTGTAGGAATCAACAAACTGAATACTCACGCAATCAAGTATATCGCAAAGAAGGCTTTGCAATTTCAACGTTAGAGTTATCGTTTGGTACTAACAGGGACCGCATACACACGATCAAAAATAACGCAAAGAATATCATTATTAGGAAAGAGAAAAAGTACCATCAACCACCCAATTCCACTATCAGAGTAAAACTAATATGATTTCCTTTAACACTTGAACGCCCATTATCGTACAATTCTAACAACTATTATTGATATTCTGATTCTTATTAAACTTATACGACTGCTAAAAGCGTCATCTACCAGAAAAAGATACACACAACCTTTTTCAGAAAAAGGACTTAAGACACTAAAAGCGTACACACTCTCTTTAATTTTTAATCGTTATTTGGTCTTTTTTTTTCTTTCATACACTGGGCTTGGCCCTCTTGTTCCTTACCATACCTATCAGATATAAATTGGTGAAAATTAAAAACTATATGATATCAGTAGTATATAAAAAAAGAGAGAGAAAATTGTTACAAGACAGTTGTTCAATATGTTATATATTTTGATCAAAATATTATACAATCAAATAATATGTATAAAAAATAAACAATTTTAATGATAATAATGTAATATTAATGAGTAAAATCATAATAAACATAGGATAAAGATTATGATAAGGAGATGAAATATATTTAAAGTGATTTGAATAATTAAAAGAAGCACAAATAAGAAAATATAAGTCAATTATGATTACAAAATAGGAAAAAAAAATCTTTGAAAATAATGGGGTTAATACAACAAAAATAATTTGAATATATTTTTAGATTCATAATGTATTTTATTAAATTGAATGAGATGATTAGAAAATAAGTTTATATGTATGACTCTATTTAGTGGGATTTAATATTTTAATATTGATGGGTGTTATATCTCACAGCCCATAAAGAAGTTGGCCCGATAAGATTGCAGATTGAATGATAAATGCTCAACGGCCCAGAAAACCTACACAACCTATATCATTAAATATGGCCGAGGTAGGTTAATAGCCTGGACAGTTTTCCAACTAACGACATCGGACGTTATAAAACTGTTGTTAGATAAATGATAACTGTTTATTAGTTTTTGAAACAGATAATCGCTGTCGGCCGCTTTTTATAAAAGTGCGTCCTTATTGGGTCTGGTCACTCCCTTGTGGGTAACCGAACAAACTGGTTTGTCATCGGAGGATTTGTGGAGAACAAATCCGGTGAACTGTTTTCGGTCAATGGGACATTGACCGGAGGAGAACAGTGGACGGTCAATGAAGATTGACCGGCGGAAGGCCAACTGAATCCGGTCAACAGGAGATTGACCGTTTGAGGGCTACAGGAGTGCTGTTGGATGGCAGACGGGTAGCAAGGAGACGGTCAACAGGAAACTTGATCGGATCCAGTCATCAGGAAGGTTGACCGGATGGCTATGGAGAACGGTCAAGTTCTCCGGTAGCAGCTGAAGACGGTCAACAAGAAAGGTTGACCGGATGCAGTAGGAAACGATCAACGAGAAGTTGACCGGCTGGGCAACTGGGCCTTGGAGACTGTGAAAGGTGGCAACTGGTAGAGGATAGATGTCTTTCCAAGATTGGTCGACAGGCTGGCAGTTGGACTGCAGAGCACGCGTCTGCACAGTGCAGAGAATGCGCCGTCTGCAGGGCATGAGCCTGCAAGAAGCTCGAAAATTGGTGAAGATGTGGCACCTATTATCTGACAGATGACCAGTTGGGCAGGTGGGATTAGGTGGAGTCAGGACGTCTATATATAAGCACCATGAGCTTTTGAAGGAGTGTGTGTAGTCAAGCCCAGTGAAGGTTTGAAGCAGACCGATGGTGACCGGTTGGTGTGGGCGACAACACCAGGGGTGCTGTGCGCCGGCTGCCATGTGTGGGGGTGAAACGGCGGGTTATCGTTTCACCAACACTTGTAAAATGTAG
This sequence comes from Nepenthes gracilis, assembly GCA_033239525.1. Classification (NCBI taxonomy): domain Eukaryota; kingdom Viridiplantae; phylum Streptophyta; class Magnoliopsida; order Caryophyllales; family Nepenthaceae; genus Nepenthes; species Nepenthes gracilis. The sequence continues at coordinate 2,440,142 of BSYO01000019.1, read as the reverse complement.
AGAGGAGTGCACCACCAGTGAGAGGGAGAAGAAAGAAAACCAGAGAGTAAAAGAGTGGAGAGTATTTTCCGTTTACTCCGGTGAGGTTTTTCTTTGTTATTCTTGGGTGTGTAGCGGATACTCCATCTCGGGGGTTTGTAACCCATTTTACATAGTGGATTTATTGGTGGACTATGTGTCCCGTGATTTTTTCCTTTTCGGTTGGGAAGGGATTTTTACGAAAAAATGCTGTGCATCTCTTGTTCCTTGTTCCTACTAAATGGTGGCTGTCGATGACGGGGGGTTCGGGTTTTTATTTCTCACCGAATCTGCTGATCAGGTCTTGACCCCAACAAGTGGTATCGTATATGGTTGAGATCGACCCGGGCCGAAAAGGGCTGCTTGCGGAGAAGGTGCTGGCCGAAAATGCTACTGCCGGAGGTGTTGACCTCTTGCCCAGTGGAGTGAAGCGTCGCGAGGAAGCCGCAGTGAAGTGCCGCGAGAAGTGGAGCCGCCGAGGTGCATGACGGTCGAAGTATATCTGGAGTCATCGTGGAAAAGTTTGCCATTTAGTGTGGAGTTGGATGGAATGGAAAAAAGCACAGCAAATTCAGCAGGGCCAAGGACGGAGCTGTGTAGGGCCAAGGGTGGAGCCGCGCGGGCCAACGGTGGATGGCCAATGGCGGCGAAAGGAGACCAGCGGCCGGGCGGGGTCAAGGGCGTCAAGAGCCGAGGCGGTGAAGCGCGGCGAGCGCAAGGCCAGCCGGAGAGCCAAGAGGCAGACGGAGGCGGCGAGGCAATGGCGGAGTTAGCATGCCAAGCGGGGCGGAGCCGAGGGCAATGGCGGAGTTAGCCTGCGAGGCGGGCTGTGCGAGACCAAGGCGAGCCGAGCGAGCTAAGCTGCTTGAGGCCCAGCGCGAGGCAGAGGCGGGCCCACGCCGAGATTTCCATTGAGGAAAGCTATAAGGCAGCGGCGATGGCGGTCGCCATGTAAAGGGCGAAGGTGTTCCCAAGGTCGTGAGGAAGTTTGTTGGTCGATCACTCCCTTGTGGGTAACTCCAACAAAGCCCGGTTTGTCATCGGAGGATTTGTGGAGAACAAATCCGGTAAAGCTGTTCACCGTCAACGGGGCGTTGGCCAGGAGAAAAGATGGGCCGGTCGTGGAGATTGGCTAGCGGGCGGCAATCGAATCCATTCAGCGAGGAGGTTGGCCGTCGAGAGGCTCTGAAGTCTTCTTGGATGGCGGGCCAGGGTATGAGGAGGCGGTCGATAGGAAGTTGACCTTATCCGATCAACGAGGAAGGTTGGCCAGGATAGCTATGGAGAAGCAGTCGCCTCCGGTAGCAGCTGAAGACGGTCAACAAGAAAGGTTGACCGAATGGCAGCAGGAGACGGTCAACGAGAAGTTTACCGGCTGGGCAACTGAGCCTTGGAGACTGTGGAAGGTGGCAACTTGTAGAGGACAGATGTCTTTCCAGGATTGGTCGACAGTCTGGCAGTTGGGCTGCAGAGCACGCGTCTGCACAATGCAGAGCATGCGCCGTCTACAGGGCATGGGCCTGCAGGAAGCTCGAGAATTGGTGAAGATGTGGCACCTATTATCTGACAGATGACCAACTGGGCAGATGAGATTAGGTGGAGCCAGGACGTCTATATATGAGCACCATGAGCTTTTGAAGAAGTGTGTGTGGTCAAGCCCGGTGAAGGTTTGAAGCAGACCGGTGGTGACCGGTTGGTGTGGGCGACAACACCAGGGGTGCTGTGCGCCGGCCGCCATGTGCAGGGGTGAAACGGCGGGCTGCCGTTTTACCAATACTTGTAAAATATAGAGAGGAGTGCACCACCAGTGAGAGGGAGAAGAAAGAAAACCAGAGAGTAAAAGAGTGGAGAGTGTTTTTCGTTTTATCGGTGAGGTTTTTTCTTTGTTATTCTTGGGTGTGTAGCGGATACTCCATTTCGGTTTGTAACCCATTTTACATAGTGGATTTATTGGTGGTATATGTCCCGTGATTTTTTCTTCGGTTGGGAAGGGGTTTTACGTAAAAATCTTGTCATCTCTTGTTCCTATTCTACTAAATGGTGGTTATCGATGTGGGGGTTGAGTTTTCATTTCTTTGCCGGATACAGTGGATCCGGGTCTTCCCGACCCTAACATCGCCTGCCGGGAAAAGGATACACACAATCTTTTTTTTGAAAAATTCAAGATCTTAAAAGTCTGTACTCTTCTTGATAAAAGACCTTGATTATAAAAGTCTGGCAACCTCAAACATAAATACATATTTTTACATCCTATATATTTTTTTATTCAAATAAAGATATTGACTTGAGCGTCAGAGAATATATTAAAATATGAGTCTCGTTAATCCTTTAACCTTTATTTTTTCATCGGATAAAATAAATATTATTGTCATTTCATTTTAATTTATAATATTGGCATATTTTTATAAATATAAAATAAAATCATATCAAATTTAAATTATAATATTCATTAAAATTAAATAAAAATTCTTTTGAATAATTTTTCCACAAGAAATTGATGGGCATGTACAAGCTTTCAAAGACGCGTCAAAAGTCTTCGTCAACTTAAGGGTCCAGCCAATCATCATCCAACACTATAAAATCATATTTTAATATTGCATAAATTTATATTTGATTAAACTCATAGCTCAAATAAATTAAAGCCAAATTTAAATAAAAATTTATAATCAATAAATCGGACAAGCCTAATAGCCCCATTGGAGCATTAAACATGCCCACTTGTAAGTCAAATTGAACCGACTCGGACTGACTTATAGAAATTGTTTTTTTTTAGTATTTTTATTTATAAATTTGTATTTATATAATAGTAATAATAATATATAATATTTTAAAAAGTTTTAATATCAAACATAAAATATTAAATAAATATATATTTTTATGAAGAACTTTTGTATAAAAAGTTAAATGTATTGAAATATTTTTTTAAAAAATAGTATTTATTTAAAATAAAAAAATATTTATAAAAATATTATTTAACTGGGACCAAATCAAATCAGACACTTTAAATTATAACTGTGCCTTGTCTAAGAAACTAATTGGACTTGATTTTGGAATACTAACTAAGCTAGCAGTATTAAATGTGCCAATCTATAAACTAAATCGAGTCAATTCAGACCGATCTATAGGAATTATTTTATTTTTGGTATTTTTAATTATAAATTTATATTTATATAAATATCAAAAAATGCATAATATTTTCAAAATTATAATATTTAATATAAATACTAAATAATTGTATATTTTAATCAAAGATCTTTGCATAAAAAGTTAGTACTTACATAAAATATAATAAAATATAACATATTAAAATAATTTTTTAAAACTTAATATTTATTTAAAATATAAAATATTTATAAAAAATAAAATTTAGGACAGATTGAGTCAAATCAGACACTTTTATTGAAGACTGTGCCCAATCCTAGAAATTAATTGAATCTTATTTTATACCTATATTTGTCCACAATACTTTTATATATCAATATATATAAATGGTAATGGGCGTTACCAGTATATGTAATAGCCGTATATATTTAATAGCTGAATTGTTTGACTTTTGACAGTTAATATTACCTTTGCCACTGCCTGAAATTATTTATTTATATTTCATTATGATCTTTTCATACGTGGTAATTTAAGTATATCTCTTGGTTCAGCCATGCACTATTTGCCTCATAGGTTTAAAAGCATCTTCTATTAGACTGTTATTATTTGGTCTATAGTATATAAACTATATGATATCTATAGTATATAAAAAAAGAGAAAGAAAATTGTTACAAGACAATTGTTCAATATGTTATATATTTTTATCAAAATATTATACAATCAAATAATATGTATAAAAAATAAACAATTTTAATGATAATAATGTAATATTAATGAGTAAAATCATACTAAACATAGGATAAAGATTATGATAAGGAGATGAAATATATTTAAAGTGATTTGAATAATTAAAAGAAGTACAAATAAGAAAATATGAGTCAAATATGGTTAAAAAATAGAAAAAATAAATCTTTGGAAAAAATGGGGGTGATACAATAAAAATAATTTGAATATATTTTTAGATTTATAATGTATTTTATTAAATCAAATGAGATGACTAGAAAATAAGTTTATATGTATGACTCTATTTAGTGAGACTTAATATTTTAATATTGATAGGTATTATATCTCACAGCCCATAAAGAAGTTGGCCCGATACAATTGCAGATTGAATGATAAATGCACAACAGCCCAGAATACCTACACAACCCATACCGTTAAATATGGCTGAGGTAGGTTAATGACCTGGACAGTTTTCTAACTAATAACATCAGACATTATAAAAAAGTTATCAGATAAGGGATAAGTGTTTATTAGTTTTCTTAACGGATAATCGTTGTCAATCGCTTTCTATAAAAGTGCGTCCTCTACCAGAAAAAAGATACACGCAACCTTTTTCAAAAAAATGACTCAATACGCTAAAAGTGTACACACTATTTCGATAAAAATGCGCAATTATAAAAGTACAAACCCTCGAACATAAACGTATATTTTTACATCTTATACATTTTTCTTATTCAAAGAAAGATATTGACTTGAGTGTCGGAGGATATATCGAGGTGTGAGTCACGCCAATCTTTTAATCTTTATTTTGTGATTGCACAGGCTTCAAATAAAGGCATATGGAGACCGAACACCCATTATCACCCAATGGATAGATACCTTCATCTGTACAACATTTGAAGTCATCGGATATAATAAATATTATTGTCATTTCATTTTAATATATAATATTGGTGTAATTTTATAAATATAAAATAAAATCATATCAAATTTAAATTATAATATTTATTAAAATTAAAAAAAAATTCTTTTGAATATGTTGCGTCCCGGGTCCCCGGTTGTTGTACGGATTAGGGAACCTTCCAATCTTCCGTTGCGGGTTGATTTGGATCGGGTTCGGTCTCCGTCGCTGATAACCAAGAACCTGCACAACACAAACAACAAACAAGAGGTTAGAGGCCGACGGGGGGTTGTCCCCCGACGACACTCCGACGCCCAAGTCAGATATCTTCCGCAATAAACGGAGGAATGCATGCGTGAGATGCGAGAATGAGGGGAGTGTGAGAGGGATGTATTTGGAGGCTTGAGCTCCATGGATGCGCCCGATAGAGGGGCGCTTACTGTATGTCCGCGGAGCGACTTGGAGTTCGCCCAGCAAAGGCGGCTTATAGGTGCGCCGCGCAGAGGCGGCTTGGAGGTGCGCCGCGAGGGCGGCTTGAGGTGCGCCCGCAGAGGGGGGCTTAGAGTGCGCCCGGCAAAGGCGGCTTATACGGTGCGCCCACGGAGGCGCGGCTTGGAGAGTGCGCCGTAGAGGGCGCTTATAGTGCGCCGCGGAGGGCGGCGTAGAGGTGCGCCGCGGGAGGGCGGCTTGATGTGCGCCGCAGAGGGGCGGCTGAGTGCGCCGCGGGCGGCAGAAGTGCGCCGCGAGATGGGCGGCTTACAATTGCGCCCGCGGAGGGCGACTTTAAGAAGAAGGACTAAATGGAACTAGCGAGTAAACATTCTTGTTACCTGAGCGGAGGGACAACTCTTGGACTGCGAGCTCCTGGCTACGGGATAGAGGGATCATGACTCCAAGACGGAGGGTTGAAGGTCTCCTGGTTGGCGGAGGGCTGAGGGCCTCCGGATGGCGGAGGGTTGATGGCCTCCGGACGGGAGGAGGGCTGAGGGCCTTCTGGCGGCGGAGGGCTGAAGGCCTCTGTGCCTCCTGGATGGAGGGCTGAGGGCCTCCGTGCCGGCGGAGGGTAGAGGGCCTCCGGATTGTAGGAAGGCGTGGGCCTCCGTGCCTCTTGGAAGGAGGAGAGCTCCGTGCCTCTGGATGGAGGACTAGGGGCCTCGCGGGCCCAGGTAGGAGGGCCGAGGCCTCGTGGCGGAGGAGGGCCGAGGGCCGAGGCCTCCCGACCGGCGAAGAGCCAAGGGGCCTCCTAGATGAGAGGAGAGTCGTGGACCTCTGGCCGCCACTTGCTCTCATTAGAGATCGGCTAGCAACTGGGCTAGGCCATTCTCCAAGCCATATGAAGCGTTATGGAGTTTTTTTGAGCTTACCCATTCTCAATCTTGAGGGTCTTTTCTTTATAGTTGAATTTGTAGATGTATTCTTCAAAAGAATGTGGGGCTTTTAATTTGGAGTTGGATTGTGGGGAACTGTGGCTGTCTGCCAGGCCCGGAGTTATTGGACCCATCAGAATAATTTTTCCACAAGAAATTAATAGGCATGTACAAGCGATTGATAAACTAATTTTCTTTTCATCGTTTCAAAGACGCGTCAACAGTCTTCGTCAACTTAAGGGTCCAGCCAATCATCATCCAACAAGTATAAAATCATATTTTAATATTGTATAAATTTATATTTGTTTAAAATTAAAGTTAAACATGCCCACTTGTAAGTCAAATTGAATTGACTCGGACTGACTTATAAAAATTATTTTTTTTAGTATTTTTATTTATAAAATTATATTTATATAATAATATATAATATTTTAAAAAGTTATAATATCTAATATAAAATATTAAATAAATATATATTTTTATGAAGAACTTTTGTATAAAAAGTTAATTGTATTGAAATATTTTTTTAAAAAAATAGTATTTATTTAAAGTAAAAAAATATTTACAAAAATATTATTTAGGTGGGACCAAATCAAATTAGACACTTTGAATCATAACCGTGACTTGTCTAAGAAACTAATTGGACTTGATTTTGTAATACTAACTGAGCAAGCAGTATTAAATGTGCCAATCTATAAACTAAATCGAGTCGATTCAGACCGATTTATAGAAATTATTTTATTTTTGGTATTTTTAATTATAAATTTGTATTTATATAAATATCAAAAAATGCATAATATTTTCAAAATTATAACATTTAATAGAAATACTAAATTGTATATTTTAATGAAAAATCTTTGCATAAAAAGTTAGTGCTTACGTAAAATATAATAAAATATAACACATTAAAATTTTTTTTAAAACTTAATGTTTATTTAAAATATAAAATATTTATAAAAAATTTAATTTAGGACGGATTGAGTCAAATCAGATGCTTTTAATAAAGACTGTGCCCAACCCTAGAAATTAATTGTATCTAGTTTTATAACTATACTTGTCCACAATACTTTTATATATTGATTAAATTCTATAAAATTTTAAATTGATAAATCTATTTTGCTCAATCAGTTTCATTTCAATTAAATTTAACTTAGATAGTTTTTAATATTTTTTAATATTTTAAATAATATAATATTTTTCTATAAATTTATATTAACAAATTCATATGTTATATAAATAGATAAATAAATATCATATTATTTTTAAAATATTTTAATAGTATATCAAAATATCTCCGAAGTATATTTTTTATCAAATTAGAAACTCCTTATGTTATTTGCCTTTTTATCTCTAATTTTTTTTATTTTTATTTTTTTATTTTTTCTCTTCGTTACGTGAGCCCCTTTTATTTTCGATTTATTTTAATTTCTATTCCTTTTTATTTTGATATCAATTTTGATTTAATAATTAAAATAAAAATATTTCTGTTTATTAAAAAAAAAAAGGATCTTCATTTACATGCTCAGCCCCCACATAGACCAACATTTATATCTTAAAAACAGGTTAAATCATGATTTTTTTGTATTTTATTATTATTTTCTTCCCCCCGGCCCCCTCTCTGCAGATCAGAGGATCCTGCTTCTCCTTGGGAGAAGCAGGATCCTGCTTTTCTATCTACCACCATTGGATTATCTTTAATCCAATGATAATAATTTAAATATTAAATAAAAATATTTAAATATAAATTTTTATTAAAATTTTTTAAATATTTAATTTAATATTTATTAAGTATTAATATTATAATAAAAAAATTTTAAAAATTAATTATATATAATATTTTTAATATGTTAAAATTTTAGCTATTAAATTAAAATTTAACGACTTAAAAAGAGAAATAGGGAGAAACAGGGAATGGAGAGCAGCAGGATCCCCATTCCCCCTCTCTGCTCAATGCGTAGAGAATGGGAGGAATTTCTGCTTACTTTGACGGCAGTGCAGTTGACCATCAACGTCACAAGTCTTCCAGCAGTCTCCCTCAGCAATCTGCGTCTCTCTGCAAATTGAATATCCATGGAGATCTTCATGGGCATGAACAGCAGCATCACTGCCATCATTCATCTCACAATTTAACGAGTATCCCCCAGAAACCCTATCCGATGATGAATATTTCATCCGTTTCATCGCATATTTTTGCGTTCTTTTTCCTGACACTGTTCGTGTCTATGAACATCCAGCCTGCCTCAAGTCAATGTCTCAAGAGTCAAATGTCATTGCTGCTGCAGCTCAGAAGCAGCCTCGGATTCAACCGGTTAGAATCGACGAAGCTCGTAAGCTGGAATAACCGCACAGATTGTTGTCAATGGAAGGGAGTCCGCTGCGACGGCACAACCGGCTTCGTAATCGGTCTAGATTTGAGCGGCGAATCGATAAGTGAAATAGACAATTCGAGCAGCTTGTTCGAGCTTCGGTTTCTCGAGAGCCTAAACCTTGCGAATAACAGATTCAGCAACGTCACAATTCCGTCGGGAATCGGCCGAGTTTCGGGGACTTTGACTCGCCTAGATTTGTCGAACGCAGGATTTAGTGGTCAGGTGCCTTTAGTGTTGTCGAAGTTGACAAAGTTAGTTGTTCTTGATCTCTCTGTCGATGTCTCCAGCCCTTATTATTTCGAGTATTCGACTCTGCGATTTGAGAACCCGAGCTTCGGAATGATAATTCGGAACCTTACGAATATCAGAGAGCTCTATCTTGATGGCGTGAATATTTCAGCTCGAGGTCATGAATGGTGCGAGGCGGTATCTTCCTCGTTGCCTAATCTGCAAGTTCTGAGCTTGTCGAATTGTCATCTTTCAGGTGAGATTGATCACTCCCTCTCAAAGCTAGAATCGCTTTCGGTTATTCGTCTCAATCAAAACAATCTGTCGGCCGATGTGCCAGAGTTTATGGCCGGCTTCAGGAACCTAACGTCGCTTGTGCTAAGCTCCTGTGGGCTGATCGGGGTGTTTCCGGAGAAGATATTCACGGTGCCGACACTCGAAACCCTAAATTTGGCGTTTAATCCCCTGCTTCAGGGCACTTTGCCAGAATTCGCAGTGAACGGATCACTTCAGACGCTCATACTCGCGGGCACAAGTTTCACCGGGAACTTGCCCGATTCCATCAGTCGGATAACGAGCTTGCAAAGTGTCGATCTTAGCAACTGCAACTTTGGAGGGGAAATCCCATCTTCGATAGCACGCCTCGACCAACTTCTGTATCTAGATTTTTCATTCAACAACTTCTTTGGTCCAATCCCTCCATTCTCGATGGCAACGAATCTGACACAGTTAATTCTCTACGGGAACAACTTGAGTAGTTTCACTGATCATACAGATTGGAAGAACCTTTCGAAGTTAGCAAATCTCGACATTTCAAACAATTCGCTTAGAGGGAGAATTCCTGAGTCCCTGTTTTCAATTCCGTGGTTGGAACAATTACAACTCTCACAAAATCTATTGAGAGGGCAACTCGATGAGTTCTTGAAGATATCTTCTCCGGTACTAGATACCATCGATTTGAGCAACAATAACTTGGAAGGGCCGATCCCTAAATCGTTTTTCCAGTTGCAAGGACTTGACAGTTTGAAGCTTTCTTCCAACAACTTCAATGGCTCCCTGGATCTAACTGTTATCCGCCAGCTTAAGAACATTACCACTCTCAATCTATCGAACAACATTCTGTCGATCGAAACAAACGGTGACAACGAGAACATCTCTTCCTTGCCTCAGTTGTACACACTAAGTCTAAGCACCTGCAATTTGAGGAGCTTGCCGAATTTCTTGAAAAACCAATCGAAATTAACATATCTCGATTTATCTGACAATCAAATTGAAGGGAAAATCCCTGCATGGATCTGGAAAATTGGGAACGGATCTCTTTTGAGCTTGAATCTCTCTTGCAACTACTTTCAGGAGCTTGAACGACCGGTAGCCAACACTTCATCACTGATTGTTCTGGACATTCATTCAAACAAACTTCAAGGGCAACTCCCAATTTTTCCACCCGGAGTGGTATACCTAGATCTGTCCAACAACAATTTCACTTCCATAATCCCTAAGATCGGTGTTTCTCTCACTTTCGTTTTTTTCCTTTCCCTTTCTAGAAATAATATATCTGGAAGGATCCCCGGATGGATATGCAATGCCAGCTATCTTCAAGTTCTTGATCTATCCGATAATCAAATGGACGGCGAAATTCCGGATTGCTTGACTGAGAGTCTCGTGGTGTGGAATTTAAGGGGAAACAGGTTCAATGGATCTATACCTGACACATTCACAGAAAACTGCATATTACAAAGTATAAATTTCAATGGCAATTTTATAGTAGGGCAGATTCCAAGATCAGTGGCCAATTGCTCAAATTTAGAGGTCTTAGACATCGGGAACAATCACCTGAACGGTACCTTTCCAAGCTGGTTGGGAGATTTGTCGAATTTGCGAGTTCTTATTCTGCGGTCGAATGAGTTTAGCGGATCGATTGCATGCCCGTGGCCACAGAGCAAGTCAACTTGGCCGAGGCTTCAGATTATCGACCTTGCTGCCAACCATTTCGACGGTGGTGAAGAGAGGGTGTTTTCCCAAAATGGCGGCCAAGGCGGGCGACACAAATAAAGCGGACAACTATTTAAACTATAATTTCTCCCATTACAACTTCTACTACCAAGATGTTGTCACAGTTACTGTCAAAGGTTTGGAGTTCAACCTGCAGAGGATCCTTACCGTGTTCACCAGTATCGACTTCTCGAACAATGGTTTCACAGGTGAGATACCCGAATTGTTAGGAAATCTTAAAGGGCTTATTGTACTCAATTTATCACATAATTCATTGTCAGGATCCATTCCTCAATCTATGGGGAACATCAGTGAGCTCGAGTCATTGGACCTCTCTTTTAACGAGCTGAGTGGAAGCATTCCCGAAGAGCTCGTAAACTTGAATTTTCTTTCGCTATTGAACCTGTCGTTCAACAAACTAGTGGGTGAGATTCCGAGAGGTGGGCAATTCAACACATTTCAGCAATCTTCTTTTGAAGGCAATGAGGGATTGTGTGGGTTTTTTCTTAATAAACAATGTGGCATTCAAAATGGTACAACGATCTCACAAGCAGCAATTCAAAAGATGGATTCGCATTCTTTGGCGGGACCGGATTGGCAATTCATATTGGTTGGAATAGGGTTTGCTGCAGGCAACGGAATAGTTGTTTCGGTTCTTATGTTTTGGAGTAAAGGATCGAAATGGTTTGATAAACAAATGGACAGATTTTTTGGCATTGTTCTTTCATCATTTGGGACTGTTTATGCTGGTTTTGATGGTCGACGAACAGAGACAGATGAAAACATTGGGAATCAACTGTTTTGTTTCACATAATGATTAAGTGGATGATGAATATGGCAGCCGATTTTGTGTGTTTTGCTCCAAACTTGATTTTGAAAGACAGTCATACATATTCCTCAATGCACCTGTCATGTTTCACCATCCATTTCTTCATCTTCATCTTCTTCATCTTAAAAGTAAACAAAAATCACATTTTTTGTTGTTTTTCTTCTGAGATAGTGCTAGTTTTGGCCCCCTGTTCCATTTCTATGTAATGTACAAGTAACTATGGACACTAATGGAGGACCACCGCATCAAGGCAAAAACGGTGACAAAGTAGTTTAACTTTCTTGTCATACAAAGTATAGATCCGACATTGCAATATAAACCATAACTCCTGACTTTTACTAGGATGCTCCATAGATTTGATTTTGCCAGCTGAGTCTAAAAGTTCTATTCTCCAGGGCTGAGATCTAGTCACACTTAGAGGGCCCACCAATTTTCCTTACCGTTTTGTGACCTCATGCAGAGCACCCAATATAGTTGATGTAGGTAGAGTTCCAACAACACCCAGATAAAGTGACATCCTTACCTCAAGTAATTATTGCTTTCTTGTTGTCTATGTTGGTTTTTATTAAAAATAATTATTTTATCAATAATTACTTGAGATAAGCTTTCAGAGATTTTATGGTCGAGACGACCATCCCGATTCCAAAAGATTTAAGAGAAACTGAACACCAACCTCTCAGTGAGGAAGCCCCAACATGGACTCAATTAAACACAACAGATTTTATTATCAACCTATATTCTAAAATCTTCTTAAAACTCTAAGGTAGATCTGGTAGATTTTAAATCTTATTCCTCCTTCTCAATTGTTAACCTACTATTCATTAAATTGATTAAGATTTTTCTTTTGTTCCTCTTCCCTCAAAACTATTTTGCCATTTTGAACAATATAGCTACTTTTTTTTCCATCCAATCGGTTTCAATTGATATCAGAGCTATAATGAATCATGCAAAAGGATGATAGAACAATATCCTAGAGTATGCGAAAACGGAATGCAACCTCCATGATATTGATATATCCGAAGTAAAGAGACATGTCCAACAATTGTAGCGTCTCGAGCACATGTCCAAAAACCCTAATTTTACCTTAATTAACTTTCCCATCTGCTTCCAACTACTGCTTGAAGCTGCTGGTCTCAGGTATACAAAATGCTATTATATAGTATTTTTATACATAATAAAAAAAACAACCCTAAAATTATAATTCCTCTAAATGGTAAAATACATAAAATATATAATATGTCTGATAAAATAATTTATAAGGCAATTTAAGCCTAAATAAAGTAAATAGAATTGATATATGAAATATATAAAATTATTTATCTTGTATGTTACTTGAATAAATGAGTATAAATAGAATTATCTAAAATCAATTATTATTTTTTTGATACGTTTGATTATTGGAATGGAATAAGGTAGGAATAGAATAGTTATTTTCAGAGAATAGAATAGAATGGGAATAGAGTAAAAATTATTATTCTTATATTTGATTATTAGAATAAAATAATATAAAAATTAATATTTTGTTATTTAATTTGTAAAATAGAATGAGGAATAAGGTGAGAATAATAATAATAATAATAACGACATGAAAATAGTTATTCCAATATATTTGGGAATAAAAATTACCTAATGAGACGTGATAATTTTTAATCCCACATATGTGAAAATAAATATTCTCACAAAAATATTTATCCTTGATTAAATTGTAACCAAATGGAGAAATATTTATTTACGCGGAATAATTAGATAATAGAATTTTTATTCCCTCCAACCAAATGTAACCTTAGTAGCTTTTTATTGTTATATTTTCATTCATCATCCACTTAAAATAATAATTATATTATTTATATATCTAATTATATATTTAATAATAGTAAAATTATTATTTTTGAGATAGAGAAAAAATGAAAAGAGTGAAAATTGAAATAAAGTTGTACCTACATTTATGTTTAATAGTTTTGGTATAATTGAGTATACAATTAAATGTATCAATAATATTTCTCACAAAATAAATAAATGAATTTATAATTAAAAAAAATACGTTCTCTCCATTTATTTTATATTTCTCCTACTTTTTTTTCCTAATTGTAACATCCAAATAAGAAAATATTTTCTTAAATTTCATATTTATAATTAAATAGTCTATAAATTTTAATTTTTTTTTGTTTAGCCCAAATTGAAATTATATATCTTTTATGAAGGTTAAGAGTAAACCAAAGCTATCATCGGGCTAGACGGAGATTGGCCCTCGAGTGAAAAGGCAGAAGGGAGCTTGACTGTAAGACCCACCCGTCGAACAGTGACGAAAATCAGCTTTAATAATCCTACGGTGCCGAGTAGAAGAGTCATCGCTCAACGAATAAAAGTTACTCTAACGATAATAAGCTGATCTTCTCAAAAGTTCATATCGACAGGAAGTTTGTCATCTCGATGTCGGCTTTTCGCCACCTGAGGCTGTAGTATGTTCAAGGGTTAGGGCTGTTCGTCCATTAAAGCGAACAGGATATGTGGGGTTAATATTGATAATGAAACCTTATGAGAATATAATGAAGGATTTTTTATTGATTTCTTAAAATTTACCTTAATTATAAATAGACTTATAAGAAATATATATGATGCCATTTCTCAATGTATTTATTTACAAATAATATAATTTTAATAGATAAAAGCAGAATATGTATAAAAATAAAATTGTGTATTTTACTAAGTGATGAGTACACCAATAATGGGCTGGCTCAAAGAAAAGTCAACGGAAGCCCATCTAGGCCAGTCAACGTTTCTAACGGCCCAGTAAGAAGATAGGCCCAGGGCTGGGAGGCCCAAGGACGGTCAACGTTGGCGTTGACCGTCCAGGCGGCCCGTTTGCTCACAAACGGTCAACCCGGCATTGACCAGTCTGTTGGGCCCTTAGAGGCTTTGCAGTAATGATGGGCCTATTCTATTCAGGCCCACAGCCCATCAGTTGGCCGCCCGCCGCTCTCTTCGTTCCACACGAAGGTGGCCAACAAGCTGACGGTCAACACAGACGTTGACCGTCTGCTCCCTACATACTGGGCCCAAACGTGGCCTTCTACAGTAGTGGACCTGACTCACTTAGGCCCATGGCCCAAATGGAGGCCAGCGACGGACGCCTTTCATAAGGGCGGCCAACAAACACGCAGACGGTCAACCCGGGCATTGACCGTCCACGCTTTGCACAATGGGCCCCGAAAAGCCTTCCAATAGCAACGGGCCTAACCCGTTTAAGCTCATCAGTGATAAAAAGACCAAGCCACGATCTTCCAAGGATATTCCACGATCTCAAAGGAAGTATCAGCAAGATTGGCGCCCTTCAAATAAGGAAGGCGCCAGATCCTTCCAACTCCTTGCCAGCCAAGGAACCTCAACGGTAAGGAAGGAAGTTAACTTGGAAAGTGGTTGACTGCCTCAGAAGGAAATAATCCACCACAATTGGGCAACAGGCATCAGCCTCAAGAAGGAAGGCCGGCCACAGATGACAATGGGGATGATTCCTTCCAAAGAAGGAATATCACCATCCTTGCCATAAAAGAGGCCCTGGATCCAGCATCTAGGGCACGCTCTCTGAGATACTCTGACTGACGCTTTCAGTGAGACTTTCTTCTTCCATGCTTACGCCCAAACAAGCTCTAAGACATTGAAACCCTAAGTACTCTGAAAAAAAAAAAAGCTCTGGTTCCCAGCAGCCAAACTCTCAAACATACTCCAACTCCAAGGCAACGAACGGGTCCCTACACACGTTCTCTGCCTTCCCACCATCCAGATACGAGAAAGGACTCGCGCATTTCTGACATCTGGAGCAGACACTCCATTCCTCTTTCATTGCTTTCGCTTACTTTACAGTTCCTTCCATTGAAGGCTGATTGTCTGACTTGAGCGTCGAAGTGTTATCGGTGGGATTACATCCCGCCGTTAACGCTGACCTCTCATTTGTTTAGTGGTGTGTAGGATTTGTACTCGGTAAACGGAGCCGATTCAAACCATCCAGGAGAAACCCGAATCCGTTCGAAATCGGATCCAGGTACGCATCATTGGCGTCGTCCGTGGGAAGCGCTTACGAAAAGCCTACCACCAAGAATCTGCAAAAACTCTCTCTGTCACCTTCTGCTGCAACAATGGTGAACACGAGAGTGCAGGCTAGCGACCCCGCTAGAGACACTGCTATCCCCGACCAGGGAGATGCTGCTGATATCCTGGTCAACGGGGCCACTGGCAAAATTCCATCGCCCTACATCCAAAGAATCGGTGGAGCAGATGCGAGCTAACACCGTCGCTTCAACCGCTTTGTGAGCAGAAGAATAAAGAACAACCAGCAGCTCCACCAGCCGTCATCCCCGCTCCTGCCACCAAGAAAGGTGGCCAGAGGAAAAAGAAGCAGGCCAAGAGGCCTGGAAAAACTGCGCATAATTTGGCTCCGGCATCCTCTCACGTTCTTGGCCAGAACAGGCCAATGGAACGCCTGGGGAGCACTTCCCGACAGAGAGCCTGCGGAGAAATCCTAGATACTCTCGGGCGGAAGACAGGTCGCACGGTCGGGAGCGAGTCTCCGGGGCTCGCGTTCACGGGAGGCAGCAGCCCGCCCGGCCATTTGCTGAAATAAGACGGAGTTGAGGAATTTCCTCCAAGAGATCCGCAAACGCCACTTGTGCCGATCCACGAGTGGACCAAATCTGGAACCACGTGTTCCAGAATGACGAGCGCGCCATCAACTTGGACAGGTCACCCTTCACTGCTGAGATCCTGAACCGTCCACTACCGTCCAAGTTTAAGATGCCGTCCCTTGACTTGTACGATGGGGGCAGTGATCCGGTTGACCACCTGGATCACTTCCGCACCAATCTGAGTCTACAAGGGCTAGAAGACTCAGCGATGTGTCTCTGCTTTCCACTGACACTGAAGGGAGACGCCAGGATCTGGTTTCACCACCTCCCTTCAGGTTCTGTTAGCAATTTCCGTGAACTCACGGACCTCTTCCTGCCTCGGTATGCATCGAGCCGACGGGAGGAGAAACTTGTGTGGGCACCTCTCCCACATAAAGCGAGCGGGAGAGAACTCACGGCGCTTCTGGATCGCTTCCGTGGGTGAGGCCGAGAAGGATTCCCGGATTACGAGGAGATGAAGTTGGGCGGCTTCATCTCGGCGCCGACTTCTGATGACTTTTTCAAGCACTGCCCCCACAAAAATCCTCGGACTTTCCGCGGCGCGAATCCATCACCAGGGCCTACGCTGCTGCAGAAGAGGCCAACGAGGCAAAATGCCCTGAACGGGCGGATCAGCCTCGACCATTCCCAGGTGATGGGAAAAGAAAGTTCAGCGGAGAACATCCCGCGAAAACAGTAAAGCGAGGCCGGGCCCTCGGGCCGCGAGACAACGGGCCCACCGCCTTCACACCCTTGACGGACACGCGCTCCAATGTTCTGATGCAGATCCGTGGGGAGAAGTTCCTGAAGTGGCCAAAAATGCTGAAGAAAGACTCTGGAAATCAGTCTAAGTACTGTGACTTCCACCGCTCTGCTGGCCACTCAACCGAAGACTGCAAGACGCTGCAGAGGGAGATTGAAGATCTGATTCGCAGGGGATATCTTACTCGGTTCATCAAGGGACCTGGACAGAACCCGGGGGCAGCTGATGAAGAGGGGCAGGAGCAGACGCCTCCCCGGAACCGGATCGCAGCAGGAGTAGTCAATATGATCACCCGGCCGACCCGCTTGAAGCACGGAAGACAAACAAGGAGCGAAAAAATGGGAGGAAGAAGCAGCGCATAGTAAATAACATCATTAGCTTTAGTGAATGTGATTCGAACCATGTAATCTCCCCATGCGACCCCTTGTAATTTACTCGTTTCGTTTCAGACGGTGCCGGACTACCAAACTGAAACGAGTCTTTATTGATAATGGTAGCTCGAAGGACTTGCTTTATTTGGATGCGTTCTTTAGATTAGGCCTAAAAAAGAACCAACTGAAACCTGCTGAGGGACCTTTGTACGGCCTTGACAACGAACCGGTGCCCGTTCAAGGGACAATCCAACTGGAAGTCACCCTGGGCACCTACCCAAAAACAGCAAGTCGAATGCTAACCTTTCTAGTGGTTGACCTGCCCTCTGTGTACAACGCAATATTAGGCAGGCCGTGCCTAACGGCGTTTGGGGCAGTCACGTCCATTCCACACCTAAAAATGAAGTTCCCAACGCCCTACGGCGTCGGAGAGGGTCTCAGGAGATCGAGTCACTTGGATGGACTGTTACATGGCCCGGTGAATTGCCCCTAGTGGCGGGCGCGCACGGTGGGGAACTCGGTCACCGAGACGAGACCACCTTGCTGCAGGCACAGCCCGGTGAAGCCACGGATCTAGTCCCACTGGACCCGGGGGAACCGGATAAGTGTGTCCAGATTGGCGGCTCACTCACCGGGCCACTACGTGATGAATTGATCGTGTTCCTACGAAGGAACGCGGACCTTTTTGCCTGGACCCCCGCAGACATGCCTGGGATCTCAGCTGAAGTAATGGTCCACAAGTTGGGCCTTGATCCAGACCGCAAGCCGGTCAGACAAAAACGGAGGAACCACTCCGTTGAAAAACTAATCGCCATCCGAGAGGAGGTAAAGAAACTGCTGGACGCAGGCTTCATTAGGGAAGTCCAGTACCCGGACTGGCTCTCAAACGTCGTTCTGGTTAAGAAGAGCAACGGGAAATGGCGGATGTGCGTCGATTTTACCGACATCAACAAGGCCTGCCCGAAGGACAGCTTTCCCTTACCCCGGATTGACCTGCTGGTTGACTCCACGGCGGGACACGAGCTGCTAAGCTTCATGGACGCTTATTCGGGCTCTGACCAGATCGAGAATGAGTCCAGAGAAGGCGAGGAGCATACCTCGTTCATGACGGACCGGGGGCACCTATTGCTATAGGTCATGCCCTTCGGGTTAAAGAACGGGGAGCCACCTACCCGGCGACTAGTGAACAAGATGTTCGAAAAGCAAATCGGTCGCAATATGGAGGTCTACGTCGACGACATGCTCGTCAAAAGTAGAGTCACGGGTGACCACATACGCGACCTGGAAGAGTCATTTGGGGTGCTCCGCCAGCACCAAATGAAATTAAATCCAGCCAAGTGTGTCTTCGGGGTCGCCTCAGGGAAGTTCCTGGGTTTCATCGTCTCTCAGAGAGGGATCGAGGCAAACCCAGAAAAGATTAAGGCCCCGGGCCGACATGGCTCCCAGAAACGTAAAAGACGCGTCCGGGATTGACCGGACGGTGGGCCGTCTGTCCGCTTCCTCGCGAAATGTGGAAACAAGTACCATCCCTTCTTTAAAGCTTTAAGAGGGACGAAGTCTAGCGGATTCAGTGGGCCGGTGCGCGCCGACCGCCTTCGATGAGTTGAAGCAGTATCTGGCCAGCCCACCGTTGCTAGCGTCACCAAAAATCGGAGAGGAACTATACCTTTACTTGGCAAGATCGGAAGCGTCCCTCGGCTCTGTCCTTGGCGCCCGAGTCCGATATCCAGCAGCGGTCTATTACGTGAGCAAAACGTTGACCGCCCAGAAAACTCGCTACCCGCGGCCGAAAAATGGCACTGCACTCATCTTCAGCACAAAATTGAGGCCATACTTTCGAGCACATCGCGTAGTGGTCCTTACGGACCAACCACCTGAAAGGCATACTCAAAAGCCCGACGTTTCGGGGCGATTGGTAAAGTGGGCCATCGAACTGGGCGAGTTCGACATTGAGTTCAGGCCCAGACCTGCCATAAAATCACAGGCTCTGGCCGACTTCATTGTTGAGACCACAGCACCCATTCAAGAGGAACAGCCCGCAGAAAGCGAAGAACAGCCCAGTGGGACCCCAGAATGGGCACTCCACATGGATGGATCATCCACCGATTGACTGAGAAGGCGGGGTGATCTTAACGACCCCTCGACGGATTGAGATCAAGTATTCCCTGAAACTTGATTTTTCAACGACAACAATGTCGGCGAGTGGCCCTCTTGGTTGGCCTACGATTGGCAAAGGAGTGCTCTGCGAGAGATTGGCGATCCACAACGACTCGAGTGTCGTCGGCAACCAGTCAATGGGGCTTCGGCGAACAACCCTTCCTTGGCAGTGCACGCAAAGGCAAAGGAAACTATCCAGGCTTGACAAGGCGACCTGGTTCACGTTTCCCGAATCGAAAATTGAAAGGCGGACCGGCTGGCTAGAGCAGCTACCGCCGAGAACCCAGAACAGTATTCGAGGGACATGCGGGAGGTCTTGAACGCTCCTAGCATAGAGAAACAGGAGGCCATGCAGATTTCCGAGACGGAAAACTGGATGACTCCTTACCTTAAGTACTTGGCTGACGGATCACTTCCGGAGGACACTGAAAGGGCCAAGCAGATTAAAAAGACAGCTGGCTGGTACACCGTAGTTGATTGGCGGTTGTATCGCCACGGATACTCAACTCCGTTACTCCGCTGTCTATCTCCCGAGGAGGCCGACTACGCGCTGGGCGAAGTTCACCTCGGGATCTGTGGATCACACGTAGGCGGGAAGAACCTAGCCTTCAAAATTATGCGGCAGGGCTACTACTGGCCCTCAATGAAAAAGGACGCGCTAGAGTTTGTTAAGAAATGTGAGAGCTGCCAGCTTCATGGCAACCTCCATCACCAGCCGTCCGCCGACTTGAAGTCCCTTCAGGCCCCGTGGCCCTTCGCGCAATGGGGGCTTGACATTCTCGGCCCATTTCCCATTGCCACGGGACAAAGAAAATTCATCATAGCGGGCATCGACTACTTCACCAAGTGGGTCGAGGCTGCCCCGCTTGCAAAAATCACAGAACACAATGCTCTAGAGTTCCTTCGCCAGAGCATTGTCTGCAGATTCGGCGTCCCAGAGGTCGTGGTAACCGACAACGGGACCCAATTTTCGGGGAAACGCTTCACCAAGTATTGCACCGGCCTTGGAATCAAGCTGGTCCACACTTCGGTAGCATACCCCCAGGCCAACGGACAGGTGGAGGTCACGAACCGTACGTTACTCCACGGGTTGAAAACTAAGTTAGAAGACGCTGGGGGCTCCTGGGCTGACGAGCTCCCATCCGTCCTCTGGTCTTATCGTACAACCCCAAGGGAACCAACGCGAGAGACACCCTTCAGCCTATGTTACGGGACTGAAGCAGTGATTCCTGTTGAAATCGGGCTCCCAAGCCTCAGGGTGGAGTCTTTCGACCCACAGACCAACTCCCAGAAAATCAGGGAGCATTTGGACTTACTAGAGGAAGCCCGTGATGCCGCCAGAGTACGGACAGCAGCGTATCAACACCGAATTGCCCGATACTACAATAAGAGGGTAAAAGCCCGGCAATTCGACGTTGGGGACTTAGTCCTGCGAGGCATCGAGGCCACAGGCAAGCTGGCCGGCCGAAACAAGCTCTCTCCCAACTAGGAGGGACCTTTTCTTGTCTCCGCCGTCCTGAGCAACGGAGCATACAAACTCCGGAATCAGGACGAAAGTTGGTCCCACGAACGTGGAACGCTACCCACCTGAAGCGATACTTCCAATAGGGAACCCAGGTACGCCCTTACTCAATCCTATGCATTCATTCGTGTGCTTGTTTTCACTTTGGAAAAATGAGAGTTTACTTAGCATGTAGAATTCTAGGGTCTATGAACTGTGTTTGCCTTGCAGGTATCCATCCGACCTAGACTGCCCCTAAGTCGGGAGGGTCTTCACCCTCTCGTTAAACCCTAGTCATCTAGGTGGCCCAAAAAGTGGTCTGAAACCCTGGTCATCCAGGTGGCCCATAAGCGGTCTTAAACCCTAGTCATCTAGGTGGCCCATGAGCGGTCCGAAACCCTGGTCATCCAGGTGGCCCATGAGCGGTCTAAAACATTGGTCATCCAAGTGGCCCATTAGTGGTCTGAAACCTCGGTCATCCGAGCGGCCCAATAGCGGTCGTACTAAACCTTGGTCATCCAAGTGGCCCATAGCGGTCTAAAAACCTTAGGGGGCAAGAATGGCACACGCGACGACCTCTTTTCGGGGAGCAGCAACGTCAGTCAACGACGGTCGAAGGGAGAAGCATTTCTTCTCCAGTATTGGCAGCCCAAGTCTTCGCTTGAACGGCGCCACCAGGCTGGTTCTCACAACCGCCTGCTCAGCCTAAGGACCTACTCCTTAGGCAGCCCGCCAACCAAGTTGGTACCCCACGCATTAACCTTCTTGACAAAGCAATAGCGTGGTGAGACGATAATGAGAAGCGTTCCTTCTCTAACATTAACTGCCCAAGTTTCCACTTGGACAGCACCGCAAGGTTGGTTACCACAACCACTTGCCAAGCCTGGGGGCTCAGCTCCTTAGGTTACCACGTAACGGTCGCTGGCCACTCAAGTTGGCCGCCCAATGCGACGACACAAACAAACACGAAGCAATAAAGGCAATGGATGCTGAACTGAAAAGAACTTCCGTTTTATTGCTCACAAAAAGTATGTTACAATTACATACAAAAAAAAAACAAAAGAAAGTACAAAAAGCTACAAGGCTGGCGGACCACCCTGGCTGTCCCGGGGCTCTCCTACCAAATCTTCCCTCCGTAGCGCCGCGCGGTTCCTTTGATTAATCAGCTCCACTGGGAAGTCCGGAACAACCAACCACGCGACGCGACGACCAATGTCGAGCCCCTCCAACAGCCGGGCGTGCAGCGCGCCCCCAACCTCATGAAGAGTCATCCGAGTAGACAACTCGCTCTCGGCTTCGGCGGCTCGGTCTGCGAGGCGTCTGATGCTCGTTTTCATTTGGCTGTCCTCCTCCTTTAGGCGAGCAACCTCCGCCTTCAGCACGGCGTTCTCTGCCTCTACGCCCGCCATAACAGCCTCAAGAGCGGCTATCTGCTCGCGGAGCTCTCCTCCAGAGGCGGCCAGCTTAGCGTCCAACCAGGCTATCTCAGCCTCCCGTTCCGCAATGATGCGGTCGCGCTGCTCCATTTCCCGGGAGATAGCTGAGGCCACCCTTTTTGGCTGCACAAGGCAAAAATAAGATGTGGGCTCATAAATATGGTAAGAGGAATACCAGGAAGCTGTTACAGGAGTCATACCTCGTAGGTCTTCCAGTGGGACCTCCCAGGTCTGGACCCCAGGCCAGGCCCAGCCGGTGGTGGAATCGAAGGTGTAGAGCCAGGAGCACCCTCTCGCGCCAAATCTGCCGCTGCCTCATCCAAGATACGATCCAAAAACTCATCATCATCGATGGCAGCGGCAGGCTCCTCTCCAGCAGCCACTGCAGCAGTCGTGGCGGGTCTTTTCTTCCTGGCTGCCCTTGGGGCAGCTACTGGAGGATCAGCCCTCGTCGACGGCTCCACAGTATAAGCGCGCGAACCCTCGGGCACATCGCGAGCCGGCTCCTCCGGCGATTCCATCCAGGCGGCGCCTGGGACCACCTTCACTGCAGGGTTGGGCCAGAATGACTCCCCCGGCATCTGCCGGCCTGTCCTCAACGGACCTCTCCGCTCCAGAAGTGCTATCGGGACCACAGCAAATCCCGGCAGCCACGAGATCAATTTGCGACGGGGATGAAGAGGGCGTAGCAGCTGCCCTCTCAGCTGCTTCCTTCAAAGACACTGGGCGAATGATCAGCTTCTTTGAGACGTCATCCCTCAACTTTTTAATCAGAGGGATTGGCGTCTGAACTGGGGACGGTGGCCCCCAGTTGACTTTCTTGGACTCTATTCGGGAAACCAGAAAGTCCCGCTTAAAGTCGTCCGGGTTCTTCTTTATCCCGTCGAGCAGCCACTCATAAGAAGACGAATCCGTCAGAGACGGCGTCCCAAAATAGACGTCTGGGATAGTACCCCAGTCCCTGGTAAGAGGCCACTTCTCCGACACCTTCACGAAGAAGAACCGATTTTTCCAGTTCTTGAACGAATTGTGGATGGCCGAGCTAATTTTTATTCCGGCGCGAGGAGTGAGTGATATCCACTCTCCTCCCTGAATTACTTTGAATACAACCCTAACACCCATCATCCTAAATTTTTTGCCTAGCTTTCGAGCAAAAATGCACAAAGTACAGAGATACCTCAATGCATTGGCGTGGAGCTGGGCAATGGGAACTCGCAAGGCCTTCATAATCGCCTCCAGCTCCTCCGGCAGCGGCAAGCGAAGGCCACTCCTCAAGTGAGCCTCGGAAACCGTAAAGTAGCCCTCCGGTGGGTATGAGGCTCTGTCGTCCGCACCCGGAGCTCTCCAGGCCGCTTCCTTCGGAATGTTAAATTTGACACACAAGGATTTAATATCACTCTCCCTCAGGTCAGATGGGATGTCTGCTACGGAGGCCATAATCGAAGAAGGCTTTAGGATTTTTCGAAAGGCTCAGGTGGGAAACGAGGATGAGGAAGACGAAGGGTTTGAAGGCGTAACCGATTTCAAACAAAAAAGAGAAGGAAGACTTGAGCGCCAAGCTTGCAAAGGAAGCCGTCAATCCTGCCACGCGTCACTCCCTCATTTGATCCAGCCAAAGGACGGGGCTACAGCATGACGCCCCTCATTAATGGCACTGTCAGGATGGCCACGTGTCGCCACTCCACTTGACCGTGCCAAAGGACGGATCTCTGGCGCATTAATGACCCGGATCTCCTCCCAATCAAGGAAGGACACGTGTCATTTTCCGCCTTGCAGTCCGGCTAAAAGCTGGCAGAAATCATTCCCAGAATTGGCCAGGGACGGTCAACAATTCTGGAACTCCGGAATTGACCAAGATGGTCAAAAATCCTAGAACTCCGGAATTGACCAGGACGGTCAACAATTCTGGAACTCCGGAATTGACCAGGACGGTCAACAATTCTGGAACTCCGGGATTGACCAGGACGGTCAACAATTCTGGAACACCGGAACCGACCAAGACAGTCAACAATTCCGGTCAAACTCTATTCCATGCTTTTATAAGTTTCCACTGGATTCTCAAAGTAAGGAAAAGCGTCCCATCATGAACATGCTGAAGGCCAGAAATCTGACCACCAGCATGGGGGGCTAGTGATGGGTACACCAATAATGGGCTGGCTCAAAGAAAAGTCAACGGAAGCCCATCTAGGCCAGTCAACGTTTCTAACGGCCCAGTAAGAAGATAGGCCCAGGGCTAGGAGGCCCAAGGACGGTCAACGTTGGCGTTGACCGTCCAGGCGGCCCGTTTGCTCACAAACGGTCAACCCGACATTGACCAGTCTGTTGGGCCCTTAGAGGCTTTGCAGTAATGATGTGCCTATTCTATTCAGGCCCACAGCCCATCAGTTGGCCGCCCGCCGCTCTCTTCGTTCCACACGGGCGGCCCGGCAAGGTAACGACGGTCAACACAGACATTGACCGTCTGCTCCCTACATGCTGGGCCCAAACGAGGCCCTTCTACAGTAGTGGACCTGACTCACTTAGGCCCATGGCCCAAATGGAGGCCAGCGACGGACGCCTTTCATAAGGGCGGCCAACAAACACGCAGACGGTCAACCCGGGCGTTGACCGTCCACGCTTTGCACAATGGGCCCCGAAAAGCCTTCCAACAGCAACGGGCCTAACCCGTTTAAGCCCATCAGTCATAAAAAGACCAAGCCACGATCTTCCAAGGATATTCCACGATCTCAAAGGAAGTATCAGCAAGATTGGCGCCCTTCAAATAAGGAAGGCGCGAGATCCTTCCAACTCCTTGCCCGGCCCAAGGAACCTCAACGGTAAGGAAGGAAGTTAACTTGGAAAGTGGTTGACTGCCTCAGAAGGAAACAATCCACCACAATTGGGCAACAGGCATCAGCCTCAAGAAGGAAGGCCGGCCAACGATGACAATGGGGATGATTCCTTCCAAAGAAGGAATATCACCATCCTTGCCATAAAAGAGGCCCTGGATCCAGCATCCAGGGCACGCTCTCTGAGATACTCTGACTGACGCTTTCAGTGAGACTTTCTTCTTCCATGCTTACGCCCAAACAAGCTCTAAGACATTGAAACCCTAAGTACTCTGAAAAAAAAAAAGCTCTGGTTCCCAGCAGCCAAACTCTCAAACATACTCCAACTCCAAGGCAACGAACGGGTCCCTACACACGTTCTCTGCCTTCCCACCATCCAGATACGAGAAAGGACTCGCGCATTTCTGACATCTGGAGCAGACACTCCATTCCTCTTTCATTGCTTTTGCTTACTTTACAGTTCCTTCCATTGAAGGCTGATTGTCTGACTTGAGCGTCTGAGTGTTATCGGTGGGATTACATCCCGCCGTTAACGCTGACCTCTCGTTTGTTTAGTGGTGTGCAGGATTTGTACTCGGTGAACGGAGCCGGTTCAAACCATCCAGGAGAAACCCGAATCCGTTCGAAGTCGGATCCAGGTACGCATCACTAAGATTATCGGATCTAAATGGCTTAAAATAAATATAAGTAAAATAAAATATAATCATAATATTTTTTAAAATAACATATTTATCATTTTAGATTTGTAGTATAGAAAATGAGAAAACTGATGATGTTATGATACGAATGATTGATAAATGCTGGTTAAAATAAAAGACTATATGAAATTTATAGTACATAAAAAATTGAGAGAGAATTGTTACAAGATAATTATTCGATATGCTATATATTTAGATCAGAATATTATGCAATTAGATTATATATATATATATAATTAATTAAAAGAAATACAGATGATAAAATATAAATCAGTTATAATTAAAAAATAAAAAATAAATATTTAAAAAAATGGAAATGATATAATAAAAATAATTTGAATATATTTTTAATTCTAAAAGATATTTTATTAAATTGAATAAGATGACTAACAAATAAATTTATATATTCGATTCTATTTAATGAGGGTATTTTCCTTTAATTCATAAAATTGGTGTAATTTTATAATTATGAAATAAAATTGTGTCAAATTTAAAATATAATATTCTTTAAAATTAAATAAAAAATTTTTGAACAATTTTTCCACAATAACTTAATGGGCATGTCCAAAGTGCACGGTTAACTGATTTTCTTATCTGACTGAGAGGAAAAGTAATTTTTATTTTATCGTTTCAAAGACGCGTTAAAAAGTCTTCGTCAACTTAACTGATCAGCCAACCATCATCCAACACGTGTAAAATCAAATTTTAATTTTATCTAAATTTATATTTAATTAAAATTAATTATAATTTAAATATTAATTAAACTTAGATAAAAATTTATAATTGATAAGTTAAATCAAATGAATTAAGCCCTGTAACCCGAGCCGAAAGCATTAAATATGCTGATTTATAGAAATTATTTTATTTTTTATATTTTTATTTATAAATTTATGTTTATGTAAAAAAATTAAAAACACATATATATAATATTTTTAAAATTATAATATTTAAAATAAAATATTAAGTAAGATATATTTTATTGAAGAATTTTTGTTTGAAAAATTAGCAATTACATAAAATATAATATATTAAAATAATTTTTTAAAACTTAATATTTATCAAAAAAATTTTAAAAATATATTAAAAAAATATAATTTAAGTGGGGTTAAGTCAAATCTGATATTTTCATCCATGACCGTGGCCAAAGAAATTAATTGGACTTAATTTTATAATTGTGTCTGTCCATAATACTTTATATATTAACTAAATATCATAAAATTTTAAATTGATAAGATTGGACTCTTCAAACGGTTTGATTTTAACCAAGTTTAATTTAAATAATTTTTAATATTTTTTTAAAAATTTTAGATGATATAATATTTTTTTATATATTTATATTAATAAATTTATGTATTATATAAATAAATAAATTAATATCACAATATTTTAATAGCATATAAAA
Source organism: Nepenthes gracilis (assembly GCA_033239525.1). Lineage (NCBI taxonomy): Eukaryota > Viridiplantae > Streptophyta > Magnoliopsida > Caryophyllales > Nepenthaceae > Nepenthes > Nepenthes gracilis. Next base: position 2,412,799 of record BSYO01000019.1, on the reverse strand, counting down.
ATATCTTATAAATATATATATTTTCAATTAAAAACTCATTATCCGTTTGGACCAATCCTTTCCCAAGACAAGGCACTACATCTCATCTTTGAGGTATAAAACCTGCAATTTCACCCAATATGATTAAATATGAATTTAACATTTAAATTTTGTTGAATTTAAATTTAATAATAAATATTTAAAATATTTATCATAAAAAAGTTATGAATAAATAATACTAATGATGGGTTTGGTAAAACCCGACCCAAGAAAAAGTTCAAACTGCTTTATTTAACCCATGGGTGATTATTTAACCGTTTGATCCAATCCACCGGCGGTTGACTATGGATAATATCAACCGTCTATATAAGGACCTCATCCAAAGAGGGAAAAAACCTCCAAGAAGGAGAAAACCTCCAAAAACCTCCAAGAAGGAGAAAACCTCCAAAAATGGGAAAACCTCTAAAAACCTCCAAGAAGGAAAAAACCTCCAAGAAGGGGAAAACCTTAAAAAAACCACCAAGAGGAGGAGAAAGAGAGATGCCAAAAAAGGGGCAGAAGGCTGGGATCTGAGAGGGGGGCTCCGTCCAAATCCACATCTCAAAATACCATCACAAGCCAAGGATCCAAAAAGGAAGAGATTCTCTTTCTCTATTCTTGGAAGTATCATTTCCACAAATCACTCATCCCACCAAATATACACCCTTGATTTATCTTTTCTATATACTTGGAAAGATTTCTAACTTGAGCGTCGGAGGATTTACGGTGGGAATAATTCCCGCCGACCTCTGACCATTAGTTTTCAGTTGTGTTGCACAGGACTCAGGTTCAAGACTATGGAGATGGATCTGCGTATGATCGACCAACAAGAAGATCCGATTTGCAGCCCCTGACCCGTAGGACGATCCGAATTTCTGATACGCAACATTTGCAGTCCGGTCGGGGGATTGATTCTTCAGATTTATACCAGAGAAAGGAAGGATCTTCTTTTTGATCCATTGGTGGTCCTGGTGGTTTGAATGTGGTAATGTAAATGAAAGCCTGTGAATTCTGTTCGCATGATCTCGGTATTGTGGATGGATGCATGTGAGGCAAAGGAAGAATTATATTCGAATACAGAAGCAGTGAATACCCTAAAACCACCCCTTGTTCCGGCCGAGAAGAACAATGGAGTTACCACACTGAGGTCTCGAACAAGAGAAATTGGTTCAAGAGCGGAGGCGACCTTCCACCCCATCTTCGCCGATTCGCCCATCTACACCGGTTCAAGGTTCATCTCCAGAGCCTGCAATGTCATCCAGAAAGATAGCAAGCGGCGAAGCAGGCTGAAACACCAGCAGATCCACGAAAGCCTACACCCGAGAGAAAGAGGAGCCCTTTGAAAGGGAAGAACTCGTCTGATCAATCAGAGAGCTCGAGGCCAGTTGATGCTTTGGGAAAGATTGATCGACCCGGATCGATGGCCTAGTCGAGCCGAGCCGGGAGGCTATCTTCCACTCTTTTGAAAAGAAGCGTCGATCTTACCGATAAGGTGGCAAAGGTTCGTGTGATTCAATTTCCATTCTTGGGAAATCCTCTTCAAGGAGACTCCCTCTCAAGGTATTCCAAGGCCTTCAGAGAAATCCACCAAATGATGCAAATGCAGACACTCATTTATTGATGAAACTGGGAAAATTGAGTTGGATTTGATTTCGATTGATAATACTTTTCAAAGGTTATCTGGAGTGCATAAATTAAGTTCTTCAAGTTCATCGGAGAGAACAACAAGGTAACTCCGGCAGTTAGATCTCGGTCACCGCACGGATCACGTTTCCCATCGCCGAACAGCTGTTTCGTTTCAGTATGGCCAGCCCATCACGAACGAGTCCTTCTACACCATCTAGAGGTATAAGTCCGTCGCGCATAAGACCATCTAGTCCGATCGAGACATTCCAACAACAATACGCCTCTTGTTCTTAGTTTCATAGCTGATATTAAAAATGGGAAAAGGGGCGCAAACCAATTGGAAAATACTCATCAGCTCCGGTTATTATATAACAGATATTTGCAATGGCGATTTGCTAATGCCCGTGTTGATCTTTTGCTCTATTTGCCTGTATAGTTACCGAGAGAAAACACTTTATCGGGTATGGAGAACAAATCTGTCTCTCTGGGATTTTGTGATCACTAAGCGGATTGATCTTCAGAAGCTGCAGCTAGAGCTGAAGTTGAACTTGGTGTTAAATGAGCAACTGGCCTACCTTGAGGATTGGGATTTACTTGAAAGAGATCATTCCACTTGTTTAACCGGGTGATCAAAGATCTAGAGGCAAGTACTCTCGGGCTTCCAAATCTCGCTCTAGCCACATCTCATTCTCGGCTCTCAAAATAAACTCCGAAATTTTCTCTCATAAAGCCGATTTGAGTGCCATGGTATTTTCTACTTTCATAGCAGATCAATCCACTCATCTCCTCTCACAACTTGTGTGGTCGGCATTTTCTTTCCAACCGCAAATCGGTCATGTCTCTCACAAACAACCGATTTGAATATTCAAACACACCCCTCAAATTCCAAATCGGCCGGGCGCTCTACATTCTCGAAGGCGGTAAAATCGAAACCGGTAAAATTGGAGGTGATCAAAGTCCACTCCATCCGGAAGCAACATAGTAGCTCAAAGTACTCCAAAAATCTCTCGCAGATTACCGGTCGGCTTTTACAAATTTCCAAATCGGCAATTTGAATATGGAAAAAGCCGATTTCATTTCTAAATCGGCCTTTGAGATGCAAAATTCCGATTTCATTTCAAATCGGCCGAGGAAAATCCAAATCCGCCTTTGAGATTGAGATGCAAAAATCCGATTTCATTTCTAAATTGGCCTTTGGGGTACAAAAACCCGATTCCATTTCTAAATCAGTATTTCCGGGAGCAACACGGTAATTCAAACCGATTTCAACTTCAAAACCGGCATAATCTCTCACAAGAAAAACCTCGGTTACACACCGAGCGGCCCAAAAGCGGTCGAATTCTAAACCTCGGTTACATCACCGAGCGGCCCAAAAGCGGTCGAATTCTAAACCTCGGTTACACACCGAGCGGCCCAAAAGCGGTCGAATTCTAAACCTCGGTTACTCACCGAGCGGCCCAAAAGCGGTCGAATTCTAAACCTCGGTTACACACCGAGCGGCCCAAAAGCGGTCGAATTCTAAACCTCGGTTACATCACCGAGCGGCCCAAAAGCGGTCGAATTCTAAACCTCGGTTACTCACCGAGCGGCCCAAAAGCGGTCGAATTCTAAACCTCGGTTACACACCGAGCGGCCCAAAAGCGGTCGAATTCTAAACCTCGGTTACATCACCGAGCGGCCCAAAAGCGGTCGAATTCTAAACCTCGGTTACTCACCGAGCGGCCTAAAAGCGGTCGAATTCTAAACCTCTGTTACACACCGAGCGGCCCAAAAGCGGTCGAATTCTAAACCTTGGCTCAAAAGCGGTCGAATTCTAAACCTCGGTTACATCACCGAGCGGCCCAAAAGCGGTCGAATTCTAAACCTCGATTACACACCGAGCGGCCCAAAAGCGGTTGAATTCTAAACCTCGATTACATCACCGAGCGGCTAAAAAGATGCCAAATTTTGAAATTCAGACTTTTCAAAGATGGTAAGTCGACAAAGTCAAACAAACAGCATCCCATCAGAAACATGCCGGGGGTTGAAAATTTCAAACCACCCGGCATGGGGGGCTAATGATGGGTTTGGTAAAACCCGACCCAAGAAAAAGTTTAAACTGCTTTATCTAACCCACGGGTGATTATTCAACCGTTTGATCCAATCCACCGGCGGTTGACTATGGATAAGATCAACCGTCTATATAAGGACCTCATCCAAAGAGGGAAAAAACCTCCAAGAAGGAGAAAACCTCCAAAAACCTCCAAAAAGGGGAAAACCTCTAAAAACCTCCAAGAAGGGGAAAACCTCAAAAAACCTCCAAGAGGAGGAGAAAGAGAGATGGCCAAAAAAGGGCCAGAAGGCTGGGATCTGAGAGGGGGGCTCCGTCCAACTCCACGTCTCAAAATACCATCTCAAGCCAAGGATCCAAAAAGGAAGAGATTCTCTTTCTCTATTCTTGGAAGTATCATTTCCACAAATCACTCATCCCACCAAATATACACCCTTGATTTATCTTTTCTATATACTTGGAAAGATTTCTAACTTGAGCGTCGGAGGGTTTACGGTGGGAATAATTCCCGTCGACCTCTGACCATTAGTTTTCAATTGTGTTGCACAGGACTCAGGTTCAAGACTATGGAGATGGATCTGCGTATGATCGACCAACAAGAAGATCCGATTTGCAGCCCCTGACCCGTAGGACGATCCGAATTTCTGATACGCAACATTGGTGGAATTTGAGCAGCATAGAGAGCTGGGTTCGGGCATTTGTGAGAGAACCAGAATGCTGATGTGCTCCTTCTGGAATGAGCTGTGACGGGAATGAAAATAATAGCCGGAATGCCTTTTTGGGCACCGGAGTAGATTTCAATCGGCTGGATGCCTGATTGCCTATTTGGATTCTTAGTCAAATCGGGATGCCAAACTGGGATGTTTCTGGAGCCAAGTTGGATGCTTGATCACCCAAACCGGCAAAATACACAAAAGTCCTAGAATGAATTAATCTGGCCGGAGTGATCTCATGCGGACTAGATTTGTGTACTGGAGGTTCATATCTTGCACGCCGAAGTGGACCTGGACCGTCTTACCAAGAAAATGACCCGTTGAAGTGAATCTGATGCGCCAGAGTGTTCTGTGGCCAGAGTGAATCTTGACCAGCTGAGCTACAGCAGGAGTGCAAATCTCTGACGGAGTCCAATTCCAATATTTCTGGAGTGTGAAATTCCTGACGGAGTGCTTGATCACCTCCAAGCGGAGTGGATGAGCATTCCTAGGAGCCGGAGTGATTTTTGCGAGCAGAGTGAACATTAACGGAATGACTTGCAAGGGTCGGATGCTCCGCTTCTGTGCGGAGTGTTGTGCTGAGCGCCGGGATGATCCGCTTCTGTGCGGAGTGAAGATCTGGCGTCTTTGTGGAAGAAGAAAAACGGCGGACTGCTCCTGTCTATAGTGCCTTTGAACTCCGGATCTGTGTGAGAGAGAAGTACGGAGTGAAATTTGGGCGAGATGCAGCGTTTCTGGACGGAGTGGTTCTGGCCGACAGGATGGTTCTGCGAGGAGTGCCTCCTCGGTTACACACCGAGTGGCCCAAAGCGGTCGAATTCTAAACCTCGGTTACACACCGAGCGGCCCAAAGCGGTCGAATTCTAAACCTCGGTTACACACCGAGCGGCCCAAAGCGGTCGAATTCTAAACCTCGGTTACACACCGAGCGGCCCAAAAGCGGTCGAATTTTAAACCTCGGTTACACACCGAGCGGCCCAAAGCGGTCGAATTTTAAACCTCGGTTACACACCGAGTGGCCCAAAGCGGTCGAATTCTAAACCTCGATTACACACCAAGCGGCCCAAAGCGGTCGAATTCTAAACCTCGGTTACACACCGAGCGGCCCAAAAGAGGTCGAATAAACCCGGAGTGATCGAAAAGCAGGGAGTCACCAAATCCGGAGTAAATAAACCCGGAGTGACCAAAAAGCGGGAGTCACCAAATCCGGAGTAAATAAACCCGGAGTGACCGAAAAGCAGGGAGTCACCAAATCCGGAGTAAATAAACCCAGAGTGACCAAAAAGCGGGAGTCACCAAATCCGGAGTAAATAAACCCGGAGTGACCAAGAAGCGGGAGTCGCCAAATCCGGAGTGACCAAAAAGCAGGGAGTCACCAAATCCGGAGTAAATTAATCCGAAATCATTAAAAATTTTTAGTAATCAATCCCATCAGAAAACATGCTAGAAGTTAAAATTTTAATCTTCTAGCATGGGGGGCTAATGATGGGTTCAGTAAAACCCAACCCAAGAAAACTGTTGAAAATCACTTTATCCAATCCAATGGCAGTTATCTTCGACGGTTGGTTACGGATAAGTGTGACGAGCGGTTATAACCGGTGGTTATAACTGGTGGTTAATTATGGATAAAGTTCAACCGCAAGCCAAGAAACCTCCGAAAACCTCCAGAGAGAGGAGGCCAAGAAACCTCCAGAGAGAGGAGATCCTATATAAAGAGGAGTTATCCTCCACGAAAGGGGGATCGAAAGCCGAGAAGGGAAAAAATAAAAAAAAGGAGGGCTGAGAAAAATTCTCTCTCTCTCTCTAAAAAATACTAACTAAAAGAGAACAAAAATATATCTTTCCCTTTTTATTCTCAAAAGCGTGGCTGATCGATTGAGGCGTCGGAGAGCGCTTTGGATTTAAATTACGCATTTTCCGACCATCTTGTTTACTTTTGTGTTCAGCGACTCGATTCAAGATTATGGAGACGGATCCGCGTCAGATCGGCAAACAAAAAGATCCGATTTGCGGCCCCTGACCCGTAGGACAATCCGAATTTCTGGTACGCAACAAATACCAAAAAATATCAATTTATTTATCGATAAAATTTAATATATTAATTTTTAGTCTATATCTTAGTGTTAGATTTTAATTTTTTTATGTGAAAATTAATTATTAAAATTTAAATATTTAATATATAATAATCTTGAAAAAAAATTCAAAATATAATTATATTTTATTTTTTAGAATTTTGATATAAATTTAAATTAAATAATTAAAATAAAAAATGAATTTTTTAATTAAAAAATAGGATCTCTATATTTTCATGCTTAGCCCCACATACGCTAGTATTTATTTCTGAAAACAAAAAAGGAAAAATCATAATTTTTTGTATTTTATTTTTTTTCTTTTTTTTTTTTCCATCTCTGCTCAGTGATTAGAAAATGGGGAAATTTTCTGATTACTTTGACGGCTGTGCAGTTGACAGTCATCCACCCACGGAAAATTCCCAGCAATCTTCCTCAACAATTTGCGTCTCTCTGCAAATCGAATATCCATGGAAATCTTCGTGGTTATGAACAGAAGCATCACTGCTATCATTCATCTCACAATTTAACGAGTATCTCCCGGAAACCCTATCCGATGACGAATATTTCATCTGTTTCATCGCATATTTTTGCCTTCTTTTTCCTGACACTGTTCGTGTCTATGAAGATCCAGGCTGCCTCAAGTCAATGTCTCAACAGTCAGATGTCATTGCTGCTGCAGCTCAGAAGCAGCCTCGGATTCAACCGGTCAGAATCGACGAAGCTCGTAAGCTGGAATAACCGCACAGATTGTTGTCAATGGAGGGGAGTCAGCTGCGATGGCGCAACCGGCTACGTAATCGGTCTAGATTTGAGCGGCGAATCGATAAGTGAAATGGACAACTCGAGCAGCTTGTTCGAGCTTCGGTTTCTCGAGAGCCTAAACCTTGCGAATAACAGCTTCAGCAACGTCACAATTCCGTCGGGAATCGGCCGAGTTTCGGGTACTTTGACTAACCTAAATTTGTCGAACGCGGGATTTAATGGTCAGGTGCCTTTGGAGTTGTCGAAGTTGACAAAGTTAGTTGTTCTTGATCTCTCTGTCGATGTCTCCAGCCCTCATTATTTCGAGTATTCTAATATGCGATTTGAGAACCCGAGCTTCGGAATGATAATTCGGAACCTTACGAATATCAGAGAGCTCTATCTTGATGGCGTGAATATTTCAGCTCGAGGTCATGAATGGTGCGACGCGGTATCTTCCTCGTTGCCTAATCTGCAAGTTCTGAGCTTGTCGAATTGTTATCTTTCAGGTGAGATTGATCACTCCCTCTCAAAGCTAGAATCGCTTTCGGTTATTCGTCTCGATCAAAACAATCTGTCGGCCGATGTGCCAGAGTTTATGGCCGGCTTCAGGAACCTAACGTCGCTTGTGCTAAGCTCCTGTGGGCTGATCGGGGTGTTTCCGGAGAAGATATTCACGGTGCCGACACTAGAAACCCTAAATTTGGCGTTTAATCCCCTGCTTCAGGGCACTTTGCCAGAATTCGCAGTGAACGGATCACTTCAGACGCTCATACTCGCGGACACAAGTTTCACCGGGAACTTGCCCGATTCCATCAGTCGGCTAACGAGATTGCGAAGTGTTGATCTTAGGAAATGCAACTTTGGAGGGGAAATCCCATCTTCGATAGCACGCCTCGACCAACTTCTGTACCTAGATTTTTCATCGAACAACTTCGTCGGTCCAATCCCTCCATTCTCGATGGCAACGAATCTGACACAGTTAATTCTCTACGGGAACAACTTGAGTAGTTTCACCGATCATACAGATTGGAAGAACCTTTCGAAGTTAGCAAATCTCGACATTTCAAACAATTCGCTTAGAGGGAGAATTCCCAAGTCCTTGTTTTCAATTCCGTCGCTGGAAAAATTACAACTCTCACAAAATCTATTGAGCGGGCAACTCGATGAGTTCTTGACGATATCTTCTCCGGTACTAGACACCATCGATTTGAGCAACAATAACTTGGAAGGGCCGATCCCTAAATCGTTTTTCTGGTTGAAAGGACTTGACAGTTTGATGCTTTCTTCCAACAACTTCAATGGTTCCCTGGATCTAACCGTTATCCGCCAGCTTAAGAACATTACCACTCTCAATCTATCGAACAACAATCTGTCGATCAAAACAAACGGTGACAACGAGAGCATCTCTTCCTTTCCTCAGTTGCGCACACTAAGTCTAAGCTCCTGCAATTTGAGGAGCTTGCCGAATTTCTTGAAAAATCAGTCGAAATTAACATATCTCGATTTATCTGACAATCAAATTGACGGGAAAATCCCTGCGTGGATATGGAAAATTGGGAATGGATCACCTTCGAGCTTGAATCTCTCTTTCAACTACTTTCAGGAGCTTGAACGACCGGTAGCCAACACTTCATCACTGATTGTTCTAGACGTTCATTCAAACAAACTTCAAGGGCAACTCCCAATTTTTCCACCCAGAGTGGTATACCTAGATCTATCCGACAACAATTTCACTTCCATAATCCATAAGATTGGTGTTTCTCTCACTTTCGTTGTTTTCCTTTCCCTTTCTAGAAATAATATATCTGGAAGGATCCCCGGATCGATATGCAATGCCAGCTATCTTAAAGTTCTTGATCTATCTGATAATCAAATAGACGGCGAAATTCCGGATTGCTTGACTGAGAGTCTTGTGGTGTGGAATTTAAGGGGAAACAGGCTCAATGGATCTATACCTGACACATTTACAGAAAACTGCACATTACGAACTATAGATTTCAATGGCAATTTTATAGTGGGACAGATTCCAAGATCAGTGGCCAAATGCTCAAATTTAGAGGTCTTAGACATCGGGAACAATCAGCTGAACGGTACCTTTCCAAGCTGGTTGGGAGATTTGTCGAATTTGCGAGTTCTTGTTCTGCGGTCCAATGAGTTTAGCGGATCGATTGCATGCCCGTGGCCACAGAGCAATTCAACTTGGCCAAGGCTTCAGATCATCGACCTTGCTGCCAACCATTTTGTCGGTGAGCTGAAGAGAGGGTGTTTTTCAAAATGGCCAGCCACGATGGCTGACACAGATAAAGCAGAGTATTTGCGGTATAAGATCTTCCATTACAACACAATCTACTACCAAGATGTTGTCACAGTCACTTTCAAAGGTTTGGAGTTTAACCTGCAGAAGATCCTTACCGTTTTCACCAGCATCGACTTCTCGAACAACGGTTTCACTGGTGAGATACCCGAATCGTTAGGAAATCTTGAAGGGCTTATTGTACTCAATTTATCACATAATTCATTGTCGGGATCCATTCCTCCCTCTATTGGGAACATCAGTGAGCTCGAGTCATTGGACCTCTCTTATAACGATCTGAGTGGAAGCATTCCCGAAGAGCTCGTAAACTTGAATTTCCTTACATTCTTGAACTTGTCGTTCAACAAATTGGTGGGTGAGATTCCGAAAGGCAGGCAATTCAACACATTTCAGCAATCTTCTTTTGAAGGCAACGAGGGATTGTGTGGGCCAATTCTTAATAAACAATGTGGCATTCAAAATGGTACAACGATCTCACAGGCAGCAATTCAGAAGGCGGATTCGCATTCTTTGACAGGATCGGATTGGCAGTTCATATTGGCTGGAATCGGGTTTGGTGCAGGCAGCGGAATACTTGTTTCAACTCTTATGTTTTGGAGGAAAGGAAGGAAATGGTATGATAAACAAATGGACAGATTTTTAGGCATTGTTCTTTCACCATTTGGGATTGTTTATGCTGGTTCTGATGGTCGACGAACGGTGACAGATGAGAACATTGGGAGTCAACTGTTTGATTTCACGTATGATGAAGTGGATGATGAATATGGTGGACGATTTTGTGTGTTTTGCTCCAAACTTGATATTGAGAGAAAGAAAGTCATACATAATCCTCAATGCACTTGTCATGTTTCATCGTCCATTTCATCATCTTCATCTTCTTCATCATCTTAAAGGTAAACAAAAATCACATTTTTTGTTGTTTTTCTTCTGAGATAGTGCTAGTTTTGGCCCCCTTTACCATTTCTTTGTACATGTACGTGTAATTATACACACTAATGGAGGACCACCACATCAAGTGGAAAAACGGTGACAAAGTAATTTAAAGATCAAGGATAATCTTCTTGTCATACAAAGTACAGAGCTGACATTACAATATCAATCGAAACCCTTTACTTTTGCCTCGATGCTCCATGGATCACAACCAAAACAACTTGGTTTTACCAGCCGAGTCTAGGAGTTCTATTCTCCGAGGCTGTGATCTAGTCATGCTTAGAGGGTCCAGCAAAACAACTCGGTTTTACCAGCCACTATCACGTCCCCTGTCCCAAATACATAATTTGCCCTCTATAAATTTAATTATTATCTTAATTTCTTTCAAATCTCAAAACTCAAAAATTTGCCAATAAAATTCTTAAAACTTTAAACAAATATTGGAACACGGATTTACAATCAAATGTTGACAAGCATTCCGAAATAAAGTAATGAATTACATTACAAAAGTCAAAATGCCACACCATCAAGTGGCTTTAAAAACTAATAATAATCTGATCCTGAAATATTAGTGGAGATAAGTATCTTATTAATTTCAGAGTACTAAATAATTATAACTCAACTAAATTACTGAAAGGATAACCAAAATCTAGCTATATCGTCGATAAGAGTATCGCAACTTTTATATAATATAGAGCCATTAACCGGAATAAAATAACATTCCAAAGTTACTGTTCTGAGATAAAATATAACATCCAATTTATTCCTATTCCTAATTTTATTTCGTTAAAATGTTATTCCGTCAATCTCCTCTACATGCAAGTGTGTCTAAAGCCAACTAATTTGAAGGAATTAGTAATAAAATAAAAGTAAGAGTAAGTCAATTACTCAATAAGGTATATAAATTTTCATAATCAAATATGTAATTCATACCAAAACATGTTGAAAGAAACAATTCACAAAATTTAGATGTATAGTCATGAATTTTATAACATTCACACATAAATTTTAAATTTATATTCCAATTCTTAATCGAAATAATGTACTATAAAAATATACTCAAATCATACTAATTCTCATAAATTAAGGATCAGTAGAGTATTACCAACAAAGAATCAAATAATTAAAACTCATGTCATGTAAGTTTTTATACAACCAAGGGTTTCACACTACTATTTAAAATTCGTAGGTATGTCATTATACATATAATCCTATAAACGATGCCAAACGTCACTTTCAATCTACGAATAATAGGTTAAAATCTCGATTACAATTATAATGTACTAAAACATGTCTAATATATTATCATAAATTTCTACAATGATCCGTGTATAAATGAATGAAAAACTCTACATAAATATAAATAATCTTTTATATTTTTTCATATTAGAAAAAATATTATTATCTTTTCATAAATTATATAATTTTTTTCATAATCTTTTAAATATTTGCCATACAGTGTATCAAATTTCTATAAAAACTTGAATATACAAATTTTAAAATATATAAAATTTATATTATAAAATTTTTAAACAAGTAGAGTTATTTACATAAGAATTTTAACACTCGACTTCCTATTTGATTTATTTGGAAAATATTTGTTATTTGGGTAAATTGAATTTGTTGGAATTGATTGTATATTGTAGAATTTTAAGCGATTTCGGATCAATCGGTTGGCGCCTGAGGTATACCCGAGCGGTGCTAAAAGCGCTATTTGTCGAGGGCTGGCACCCAAGGCCTACTCGAGGCTGTGTTTGAGCGCCGATTTATGTGAGGCTAGCGCTTGAGATGTGCCTAAGTAATGCCCGTGCGCTAGGCAATTTATATAAGCAGGTGTGAGGCATTGTGCAGGCATTTACCCGGGAGAAGGAAAAGAGGAGAGAGAGAGAGGAGGAAGAGGGGAAATAATTCGATTAAAATATTAATTTTGACCAAATTCTTCATTTGATCCCAATTTTTTTTTCTTAATTTAATGAATTACGATTAAAATTATAAATTAAACTTATACCTTATAGCCATTATATATGATAATGTAGTAATCGTTGGTAATGTGACAAGCAGCATTTAATGCTCTACTCTCAACAACCAAGTTTTAAAGGAAAAATTAGAAGAAGGGTAAACCACCCTAGATTACCTCCCTATACCTTAAGCCACCCAATTGCTTAGCTCTAAGAAGTCAATGTGTAGCTATATACTTTAATTATTTTGTTTATTATAAACTCTATAAATTATGTCAAATTTATGTGATTAAGTACCATAAAGTTTGTTATTAACTTATATACTAAAATTTCTTTAAAACTCTAAGTTTGATTTGGTAGATTCCAAATCTTATTCCTTCTTCTCAATTATTAACTTATTCTTTGTTAAATTAATTTAAAATTTTCTCTTATTTCTTTTTTCTTAAAATTAGCCTGCTATTTTGAATGATATAGTTACTTTTCCCCATCCTACTGGCTATAGAAGTGCCTTGAAGTGCTAAGTAGAACCATAGTTCTTGGAATTCATGAATTATATTGCTACTTTGAAAAGCGCATGTCGAAAATCTTCCGTCACATGGATTTGCATCGAGAACTAATCCAAGGTTTCAATTGCTTTTTTCCCAAATTATCTACCTCTAGCAAGATAGGGGCGACAATGTATTGAAAGAAAGAAACTCACACAATTTTCAATGCAGTTGTCATTGCTATCCATTTTTTCTTTTTTCTTCTTCTTCGTCTTATTAACTATAAACAAAATTATATATTTTGTTCTTTCTTCCTGAGATAGTGCTAGTTTTAGTTTTCCCCTCATCTTTTTTGTAGAATGTTACTCAACGGTAGTAATGTCTTATCTTGTATATTGGCGAAAGTGCCAATAGTCACATTGAACTCTCGAACTTGTTTGAAGATCCTCATTTTCCATTTTTGTGTATTCTATTTTTGTGAATGTGTATGTAACTATACACAGAAATTGATGACCACTACCGCAAGGGAAAAATGGTGATGAAGATTAATTTATACATCAAGTGTAATCTTCTTTCAATGTTTGTAGAATGGGCACATCCGATTGGTGCATCTGCTAGAAAAGAATTTCTATAAAAGCCCATTAAATGTTTCGTATATTAAGGCAACAAAATTGAATTTCCAAACAATGCGTTACATGTCTCAAAGATAAGAACACCACCTGATGTAGCATTAAATGTGATATCAGTAGGTCATCTCAGTCACAAAAGACATCGTGACACTAAGTCATCCAAATTGCAATCCAATAAACTATTTAGATGCAACAACATGAAAATCCAACTAGTTCTAGGAAATAAACTGGCAAAGCTCTAAAAATTCTAATTTCGTTTACTTGAGAGCCTAGTGGCTTTGTAAAAAAGGGAAGCCTAGTGGCTTCCCCTCTATAAAAGGAAAATTAAGATAAATTTTGCCAATGACACTCAGTAGAACACCATGACATCAATATCATATTTCTTCTATCTTGAATAACAAATTTGCCAAGTAATAAAAGGATGGCAGTATCCAGATGAACTTATCAACTGTTAAGACATGGAAACCAGATGAAGAAGATGGAATGAGAGATCAGCTTCTTTAATAGTAAAAAATGAGCCAAGAAATGAAATATTTTGAGGTAAAAGCATGCATTCAACAGTCAATGAATCTTTACTGAAGCCACATGATGCCAAGATTTAATTAACACAACTAATCAATATTGATAACTTACTGACTTCAAGTCCTTTAGGAAGAAACACAAAAATAGTGTAAATGATGAGCTGATTTTATCATTATTTCAGGCATCCTTGGAATTTAAATTCAACCTCCAAATATGGAGGCTAATGTTGGATATAGTATTAATTGAGATGGCTCAATTGATTAGTACAATGAGTCTACAAATAGTAAGCAAAAAAAAAGGAGAAAATATTAACCGACCAATTATGCCTAAGCTCAAAGAATATGGAGACTAGTCTTAATCTAACTCTAATCAAAATAAATCAAGACCAGACAAACAATCGATTAGCTTTCCTTAGAAATATTAACGGTTGGGATTCTTTACTCATATTAGTAAAATACTGAGGAAATCTGAGAAATATGGCGAAATTTAGCAACAAAAATCAGAGATTAGCTTTCCTTAAAATAATCTGACCATTCTTTACAAGCACCAGAAAGCAGCAAGTCATATATACGTGGAGGTGGAGCTTTCAACAAGCTGTCCAAGGAACTTACAGAATATGCAGCAGTAGGGGTTAATGTGCATTTCGCATTGTCTGGCTCGAGCCAAAGTTGCCGTCCAATAGGAAATTGACATCTGGAGTAACGATGGCTCGCTTCTCGAGCTGCCCGATAGCACAAAAATGGTGATCCTTGGGGTTGATTGCCACAACATCTTGAGCAAAAGTACAATCTGAACCCGGGGACACCTGCAACAATTGCTCACAATATAAATTACAATACAACAAAGCCATTAACTGATAAAACAAAGCCATTTACTGATGAAGACAAATGTCTCACTTTTCACCAGCGGCAGTGGTGGGCCGGCATAGCAAAGCGGCAGTAGCCATTGCTGGCCAATTTGGGAGTTAAAATTCATTGGGTCCATAAAAAAACAATAGCCCACCTCCCTCAAAATGAGGGTCAAGCAAGGAATAAGGTGAGACCGAATATTCTCACGAATACTTAGTGTAAGTCAATTCGATCCAACGAAATGGGTTTTTTGAGAAAAATCAATATAAATATGAAGATTTTCATAATGCAAATGTAGGTCGATAAACGGGATATAGCAAGAGAAAAAGAAGCCATTTGTGAAAATCAATTGCAAATTTCAAAGGTTATGCATATCCCCCACTGGCATCCAATACATTCTGGGATCTGGTACTGTAGATTGGGAAGTCAATCTCCCTAAATGAGGCCTCAGATTGGTTTAAAGAGGGCACGGAAGACTGAAAATAGCAATACTGAGGCAAAAATTTTTGAGAGAGAAGAATTGTGCCGTGGGTTTTTTCCCACTTTGATTTGAAAGGGACATTGAAAGAATACATGCATGGTGGAAATGCTCATTGAATAGTGAAGGTTCCCTGGTAAGTCTAATCTTTTGAACTCAAACTACACGAGGAAAACCGACTTTTCTCTACAAACTCATAGAGTCATCCTTCTAGAGAATTGGTCTACTTTGTTAAAGACAAACTAAAAGCTCTGATATTCAAATTCCATTTAGCTCATCAGTATGGATGAAAATATTGACCGATGTATATAACAGTATTGTTCCCTAATACTGTGGCTAAATTGCAATATTATATTATATCGGCAATATATAGGCCAATAAAGCTAATATTTGCATGTTAACTTATAATTCTCAAAATAAAATTTCTTCCAATATATTTGATACTGATTGGTTACGACTAATATCGATACTGATATTTTCATCCATGTTTATCACCCTTCAATGTTTAAGTGCAATGCCATATGTCTTTTAGCTACTAGTCTCCTCCCCTTTCCTATTCCTCTTGGGATGTCCAAATCAACTCGGCTCGCTATTGTGAGTTTTGCCGTTTTGGATTTTATGCCAGGAATCATAAAGGATGGCTAAGTACACAAGAGTCTGTCAAGCAACTCCCACAATGCCGGAATAAACTCAGGAGATAGGTTACCACGATACAAGGGAATTGGCAGGCAAAGGTTATCAGCATAACAAGTTCAATATGTAGGTTTATTGCCTTGGTCTTGTACTGCAACTCTCCTCTGTCTAGTTTGGTAGTTCAGTGAAATTCTTTATTTTACCGAACTTCTGAATTTACTCTACTTAGCATCCAGGCATGCACTATCCTTATCCTGGAGCATAATCCAGTGGTAGTCTTATTCTCCGCATGAGAACCAATTACACAGGAATTGTTATTGAGGAGTTATATGTTGGGATTCACACAGCACAGTGGAATTCAAATCCCTGACACTGTTAGCCACCATTCTCTCCCGAATAAACACGGGGAACAAAAACAAGTTATGTAAGCAAGCACACAAGTTACACATACAATTTTATGTGGAAACTCTTCTCAAATAAGAAAAATATCTCAACTAGATATAAAGATCAGGTTATAAATAACTCTTTTCGAGCAAGCTCCTTCATAACCTCAACATGAGTGCAAAGCAGGTGAATACTAACCCCAACACAGTCAGCGACCAAACAAGAGCAAATATAACTAGAAAATAACCAACATGTAACACTTTCTACAATCGAAGCTAAAACAACAAGTCCGAACTTAGCGAATGATGGAACACAAATCAAATCTTAAATTAATGTCCAAAACTTTCTCTTCTTCTCGTCTTCTTTCTCTCTCTTCAAGTTAGTGCCTTTATGTTCAAATGGCTCTCTGAATCTGCCTTGAAATCAAAACATGGGTATTTATACTTGCGCAGGTACATAAGCTCTTGTGAATACGTTAGGCATAATTCCTCCTAACAACCAACATACGTGCATCCCTCAAGCTCACATCTAGCGTGAATACTACTATTTGTCATGCACGTGAACCTTTTAGGTGTAGAGATTTTGTCGAATATACGCAAATGCAACCATTAGAAGTCCATCATTTGCCAATTTACTGCACTACTAAAATCCTTGGTTTGAGTGAATTCTCTCACAAATATCGAGTAAACCATCAGGTGACAAGTCTAATACATGTAAGGTTCACAAGAAAGTAACCTAAAACCCAATATTGAAAACTGTAAATGCAACATGATTTGCATAATATAAATGAGAGGTTATTCAGGGTAGGGGGTCACTTTGATCTAGTTTATGTAATCTTTGGTCTGAGAAAGTTTAATTTCTTATAGGTGGGGTACATTGAACTCTAGGGAATTAGTCTTGCACCCTCTTGCACGTAGCCACATGGCCCAACCAACACCAACTACATGGCCCACTACTCTGCTATCCCCCGACTTTCTCATTGGCCACCAGGTGTTTGTCCTCTAGGAGCCTGACACCTAAGTAGAATTGATTTTATCACCATTAATTACTTTCTACCACTCAAGCTTACTATCATAGGATGACACTCTGACTGGATCACCTGTACGTCACTTAATAACACTATCACATTTGCAGTTATTAAGTCAACCTGACTATAGATATAAGCATAAGCTAAGTAACTTAGAGGCAAGTAGATAATACAAAAAACACCCATGTCAACACAAGGAAGAGGATCTCGGAGAATGTAGAGAGCTTATATTATTTGAGAACTCTCAAGCTCCTCTATTTGTATCAGAGGTCATCCCATGATCGTTTCTTATTCCACATGGGCTACCAGGATATGCCTTCTAGAGTATTCTTCTAGGATGCCTAGAACATTCCCCAACTATTCCTTCTCTAGAATATTCTACTATTTTAACCTCTCTAAAATATTTTACCATTATAATATCCAGATATTTATGATTTTCCACGTATCTGTCCTACATATTTTTCTACAATATCCCTAGCTAATCTAGATAACTCTACTGCATACAATAATTTTTCCATCAAATTTGTACGAATTCAGGGCTATACATGAACGAGTGTCAAGAATGTAAAGGAGTAAAATGCAGATTTTTCACTGTTGGTCTCACTTCTTCTAAGGTTTCTAATCTATTGGCAATAACAGATTTCAATACCCTACCTTCTTTCTATTATATAAACCTCCATGGAGGGAATATTGAAAATGAATGGATTCAAGCATAGCAATCAACTTCCTCTCTGTCAGGCAGTGTAAGCAATAGGAAAACTACTTATGTTACATCACAAATCATTGTTCCTTCTCAAATCAAGTTCTCATGCAAACAAGATCCTCAACTGCAGTATACTATGAAAAATTTAAAAGAAAACAACAAAAGGAAAAAATATCTTAAACATCATTTACAACCATTAAGAGCGAGCATTAATGCAGCAAAAAGACTTCTTTATTATGACCTAAAGGTCACAATTCAAACTCTGGAAGTAAACCTCACCAAAGTGCTGAGGTAATGCTACATACATACTATCATCTCCAAACCTCATTGATATGAGAGCGTTGTGCACTAAGCTGCCTTTTTATCTACTACGGGAAAAGGTTTCTTCCTTGGACTACAATGACACCCTAGCCGTATCTTTCTTCTTTTGGATCCCAAATTAACAGGTTAGTGTGAACTAATCCGTGCAGAGGAAAAAATAAAAGATATATTTATTATCACAGAGAATTATCTAATTATTTTGTTTCAAATAATTTCTATGACATAATATTGGCTTCTGGCAATACAATGTAGCTAAACGCATGTCGATCATCCTTTCTACATAGGTAAATCTTTGACCGCTAAGTACGAGGATGACAAATCATAAATTTTGTCTCCCATCTATAGTTGTACTATATGACCAAATTATGAAAGATAGTGCCATAACATATCAGACAATAATGAATTATAATAAACAATATAGTACAATAATCCAATGATTTTGTATATGGCAAGGCAATATAATATTTCATGACAAATGCAATCCATCCCACATATTACTCACATCAAACAGAATTTCCCCTAGCTTTAGCTTCACTGCTCCGCTTTTGTAGACGAGCATTTTTCCAACATGCCCACCGTATAATTCTTCCAAAGTACAGCACCGCCATGAACTGCCTGCCATTCCTGAAGACATTTCACGTTCTAGTGCATTGTCATCTTTGCTAGATGTTGTTGAACCCTTTAAACCAGGTGATGATGAGATGCCTTCTATCTCTTTCCCCTTGGATCTGCTTGATCGCTTGACTAATGGCAGGGTATCTGGAAGCTGAAAGAATAACAGCCTCATATTCTCGCCCTCTTCTGAATCCTGTAATCAATCAGCATCATAACTCAAAAAATCATCCAATGGTAATAATCATTTAAGAATATGTATGGATCAAAGAAAATATGATGAAAAGGAAAATAGCTAGGAAAAAATGGAAAAACAAAATCCATTTCTTTTGTTTAGATGTTATGGAAAATTCATATTGAAAGGACAATAAATTTTCAAGAAATGTATTTACGTTATTTAATTGTCCAAAAAAATAAAGCAAAGAAAAATATATGCATTTAATATGGAAATTCGATTTTTTTTCCTTCCATTTGTTCTGATTTTTTACTTGATTTAAATGAAAAATGATTTTTCATAAAACACAAATGTTTTCACACATATTTTTCATGTTATTCTTCTTCTAAAATTTATATCCAAGCCAAACACCAAAAATATTTGCTTTCAATTTTCCCCCCTTTTTTCATATTTTCTTTGATCCAAACATACCCTAAAAGATTTTTAGTAATGGGATAACAACCAGAAGCCCGAGTTCTGAAGCAGCATTTACAGTATCTTCATCACACTCCATGTCTCTTGCAGCCTCCCCAAATTCAGCCTCGTCAAGTAGTTCTAAAGATACAAACAAAGGATAAGAAAAATAGTTATAGCACGTTGAGATGACAAAATAATATGCACAAAGACTGAATAATGAACTACACCCTTTTGCTTGGACGGAATCCCTAGAAACTGCAACAACTTGATGTCATAGTAATTTTGTCATGATTCTTGTAATCTAAGACATTATATAAGCAGGATTTTTTTATCTTTCTGCCAAGATGGATTGGTTCACTGACAAGAAGTTGATGAGGACATGAACTTATTTATTAGTTATGTTTCAATAATTTGTTATATCCTAGAGACTACTATAATTTGTGATTTTAACAGTTTTCAGAGTATCTAATAAATGCTAGAATTTTTCCAAATTAGCTATGCTACTTCCATATTTTGGGTCGCCACCATTTATGAAGCCATCTTGATTTCCCGATTTTTATTTTCATATTTTGAGTCATCGTCATGTAAGTAGTTATATTTATTTCATCTTTAGCTTAGGAATTGGATGCCTATGTAGGACCCCAACTGTTATATTTCTGTAATTTGATGAATGACATGAAAAATATGATTGTTGCCTTGTCTCTCATTCCCCAATCGCTTCTTCTTGCACTCCCCTCTTGTTTGTCTCTTCTCTCTCCTGCCTTGTCATCCTTGCTTCTCCTCCTTTTCCTCTCCCTCCCTCTCCTTTTCTGCATTAGAACTTAACCCTAAACCGTAAACCTAAGAAGATTGGCCAATGTATAAAGGATGATGCTTGTAAGCATACCTGGATTACCGGAGCCCGGCTTCCTCAAAGGAAGTGTGATAGGATAATAAGTGTGCTCATAATCCTACAGCACAATCATGGAAACCAATTTTGAACACAACATATTGAAACAAAGATCGTAGCAAGCATTTTCTTACCCAAGGTTCTCTATATTTTTCCTTGATTTTTGCATCTGATGTCTTGGAAACATCCATGGACCGGTCATCAATTCTGTCAAATTCAGCAGCTAAAGATGAAGAAATAGAATGTTGTGTCCCGTCGGAATTTGAGCCGATCAACTCCATCCTTCTGCTATCTCTGCTTTTCTCATCCCTAGGAATCCTATATGTCCTAGAAGAAGCAGATGCATCTTGTGCTAAGGCTCCAGGACCAAATGCAACTTGTACTGAGGCTGCATGGTTAACATTCCAAATCATAAATGAAAATATCAGTATCGGTCACAACCACATTTATATCGGATGTATTAGACAACACATATTAGTATTAATATTGGATATGTCGAAAGGAAAAAATTTTAGAAAATTATATATTAACAGGGCCATATTAGCAGATTTATTATAACATGTCACTGATACAAAAATATATTGAAATATTGAGACAGTATCAAAAAATATCGATATCGGGCCCAATGATACCGATATTTATCGGTCAATATTTGCATCTATGTTCTAAATATGAGAAGGAAATGGACTAGATTTAGATTTCCTTGATCCCATTCTGCCATGCTTGGTGTGAATATACGAGCTAAGAAACCTACAACATGCCTATGACTTTTCAGACCAAGCAATTAACATTCCATGTAAAAACATAGGTACTATCTTTAATGCAAAGACCTTTATGAGACATGGGCATATACACAACCTCACATTGTCTACTGTTCATCTTTGTGTTTCTTGCACTTTACGCATTAGAAATTTCCAATACATGCTGCAACATTGAAGCATGGAGTTCATTAAAGAACTCAAAGCTACTATGTGCTTTATTGATATAAAATCTTTGAAATGTTGTACAAGGTTCAAACGGATACTTAATATGAGGAGTTCACCAAGGCAATTAAAACCTTTCAACCCCCAACTGTCATTAGCATAGATAAAAGTATTAGTATCAGTATCAATCGTGATTATATCGATATTCGACAATATGTATTAATATCAAATATATCAAAAGAAATTTTTTTTTTGAATATCGTAAGGTGGTAGGGTCTTATGATCGATATATCGCCAATACAGAAATATATCACCACATTTTAGTAGCATTGAGGAGCCCCAATATCAAAACATATTAGCCGATATTTGCATCAATGCTCTTTAGCTAGCCATTCAACCTTACGTCTTTCCCATGATTAGTTTCAATAGGCAACCGAAAAACATTTTTTCCTATATTGAAAACCTTTATTGCTAGTAATGACTTGAGAATTCGGAAATGACTACCAAGCTTAGGAATTGCATACTTGGGATGGCATCAAATATGGGTAGAGAATTAGTCACAGTGAGAAGAATGATGAAGTTGACAGTCAAATTCATGGAAGAAAATATTGATATCAGTATTACTCGGGATTATATTGGTATTAGAGATATCATACAATACATATTAAAATCGAATATATCAAAAAGGAAAAAATTTGAAAACCATGAGCTACAAGGGCCATCACAATACATCGTCAATATAGAAGTATATTGCAATATTATATGGTGTTGAAAAAATTAGGTATTGAGGAGCCCCGATACTAATACATATTTGCTAATATTTGCATCAAGGGCTAGAACTAATCAAAGGGGCCCTTCTTTGAGATACATTTGGTTTAATCGAATTACTAGATTCGTAATATGATTCGTGTGCCCTAGCTTATACCATAATCTAGCTTGTCAGTTTCAGCCACTTGTTCAGTGAAGATGTGTTATTAGGTGCTCCATTTTTCTATTATATTAAATAACTCTCACGACTGATGCCAGATGATAGATAGTACTGACTTCGAGAGCACTAACAAGCAAGAATGGTCATATTCATCCGAAGGTGAAAATTTTCTCGTTAAGCACAAAAAAGAGGTAAACATTCATGACATTTCAGGCTTGTTTTCAGTATAAAACAGAGAAATTAAGTTTGCAGAACATCTCCTATCTATGATTTAGAACAACAAGAAAGAAAAAATGAGGCAATGGAGAATTTCAGCCTTTATTTTTAAGGGGGTAGGGATATTGTTTAGTGTCATATCGTAACTTCAACCAATTTATGTAATACCTCTGAAGGAAAACAGGTCGGAATACCTACGAGGTCTCTGGTTAATAATATTCAAAGTGATATTAGCTATGTCATGTGAGATTTGTATGAAACATGAGAAATTTTTCATATTTACTTGAGATGAGCTAACAAATGGTTGAGATGAGGAAACTATAAATAAGACACAAGGCTGAATTCACATTGTATGCATGAGAAAATGTATTTTATGATTAAGTCTATCAAAAATGAATTTAGAATCACAATTTAGACTCTTGAAATGTACCCCATTACTACTATATACCAGATCAAAGAATTGAATACAATAATGTTAATAGCTTTGCAGTCAAAATAGTCATTATATACATCTTCTACATAAAGAACGTTGTCAACTGAGATCACAATGTAAAGAAACAAGATAATTTTAATTCAGAAGATACACAAGACAAACCAATAGAATCATGCACTGTCAAACTTATCTAAAACTGAAAATTCATGCATACTTATATCTGAAATGAAGCACAACATGCCCATTTCATGTATATATGTAACCCAATAATTGATTTAGTCTCTGCTGCTGTCTTATTTTGTCCCCTTTGTCAGCAATGTTATTCTTATGAACATCTTTTCACACACAAAAAACAAGAAGCATAAGAGTGTTGAACATTAAAA
>BSYO01000019.1:1623576-1680377 GCA_033239525.1 Nepenthes gracilis | reverse complement strand
TTGCATGTTTGAATTTATGAATTTAATTACTCTTACATGTCTTAAATTCGTACATAAGATTTTATATATTGTAAATTATTAAGTATAAGTCTTGTATGTAGTGAAAATGTAAATGAAATGGCTCTACATGTCTGGAAATTTAATAACTTTTTTGCATTGCTGAATTCTACAAATTTACTAAATTTTTCTACACTACATGTTAATTTTGGCATTCTATATGTTAAAAATTTATCATAACTTAATTTATATAGAAAATATAAGTATTACATGATATAAATTTATAGAATTTTAAATGATAACTTTACTATAAACTAAGAATTATGATCATTTTCTCGTGAATTTAGAAAATTAAGAAGAATGAAGAAAAAATTTAGAGATTTCCTAAGTATATGCATTCGACCATGGTCATATTTCAACGGATAGTATATTGTGATATGTCTTAATATATTATAATGATAAATTAAGATTCGAATCTATTATCCATAAGTGAGAAATGACATTCGATCCCATCTATAGAGTTATATATATGACAGCTTACTTATGAGTTTTAAATAGTAAACTATGGCATTTATTTATATGAAAATAAATATAACCCTAGTTTCGATTATTCATTTATTCAGTCGCTAATGTCTAATGGCCCTTGATCCCTAAGAAAATTAGTTTTTATTATGCTTTTATAGTAAGAAATAAGTAAGAACGTGATAAAGAATTCTGAAAATGATTAATCTAAATTTTTAACATAAGTAATATAAAATTTTTATACTATTACATCATATTATGATTCATTATTCTTCCGATAGCTTTCGATATATTTTAAATGCAAAATATATATGATCATTTGTATGGTAACAAATTTATATATATTGGGACAATGAAAATAATAGACATGCCTAGAAGAAGAAGTATAGATGCTGACTCGGAATGATTGTGTTCTTGTTCCATTTTCTTTTCGTGTTATTGGGACAGCAAATTCGGAACTAAATATCTCTAAAAAATCTCATTTCTTTACTTTCTCATTGCAAAATTCTCACATTAACTTGCATTGTTGCATTTTCTAATATCACTTCTCCATAAAATTGTTGCAATGTTACACATCCCTTTAATGCCCACATTTTTATTGGGTTTCACTTAAAAAATATTTAATGTGGTTTTTTCAAGTGAAAAGTATTCATTTTTATAAGCCGGAGAACGTGAAAGGTTATTTGGAAAATTACTTTAAAAAAAAAAAACAAAGCTGTGCTTACGGCTGCATGCCACCAATGTACTCTTCAAACGCATTAAAAAAATTCAATTAAAAATTGTTACTTATCAATCTTGGTGACATTTGCTTTAAATATGAATGCTTGACCAGCAAAGCAAAGCAAAACGACAACGTCGAGCTGTGGAAGCCAGCAAATGAACGTGAGCTTTGGAAAATTAGAAATAAGTCAAACGATGCATTGTAATTCACGCTTATTAAGTTTTTAAATCTTGGCCTTTAATTCTTTTAATCTTGTCCGTCCGTTGATAGTGGAGTTATTAGTGGGAAACAGAGGCTAGTTAATGTATTATTTATCTATCTATAATCAATTGTAAAAAGTTGAAGCCTTTTTTAAGCTCCCTTGCTCTTAAATTTATCTGTATTTTAATTATTGTATTTTCAATAGTTAATAATTTAAAATTTAAAATAATTAAAGATATGTTAATAATTTAAAAAAATTAAATATTATGATATCAAAATTAGTGCATTCGAGGGTCTGCAATAATACAACTCAGAGTAGAACCGAGGGGAGCTATACATCCTTAATAAAGTCTACTGTTCATACCTACCTTACTATGTAAATGATAAGATATAAATTAAGCATAATATTTAAAAAATCTAAATTTATAAACAGTTTTTTTTAATTTTACATCTATTAAATTTATATATCACATAACTTAAAAAAAATGTACTGAACTCAAAGCTGGATGTAATAAAAAAATAATTTACATCTATACCACCGACTTTTCTCATGTTCTCTCCCATATAAAAATGAATTCTTTTTAAAAGACAACGTTAAATATTTTTTAAATAAAATCCAATAATATATATAAATTAGTTTAAAATGTCAAAAAAAAAAAATTGAAAATACTGGGCCATTTGTCAATAACTTTATAAATTGGGAAATGATTTGTATAATAATACAGGATAAGGGACTCCAACGCAGCAACAATCCTTAAATCTAAGGTGATTTAAGTGTTGAGATTTAAAGCTTAAAATATAAAAATATGTTAATAAATTAAAATAATTAAATATTATAATAGTAAAATATTTATCTTACATTAGAAAAATAACTAAAAAGATATTTTTTATATATATTTTTTTAAACTTTAAATCTCAATCTTTTAATACATAATAAGGATTAATAGTGCATTGAAAGGTCTCCAATGATAAGGCTTAAGGTTGAACCGAGAGAAATTATAACTCCTTAATAAAGTGTACTGTTCATACTTATCTCACTACGTAAATGATAAGATATAAATTAAGTATAATATTAAAAAAAATTAAAAGTTTATTTAAAAAATTTTAAAGCTATTAAATTTATTTTAAATAACTTAGATTAAAAAACTATGTACTGAAGTCAGAGGTGAGGGCTCCTATTTGAATAATGGAGTTGCCTTCAGACAAGCAAAAGCAGTCCATCTGACCAGTGTGTGAATTATTGCTTCCTTTGCCAGCTATGCATCAACACAACTCGTCTTCTACCAAAAATTAAAAAGAAAAAAAGTCACATCAAATGCTGCCCTTTTTATAGTGTTAAAGTTTGAAACTTGGAAATGCCAAGTGATCAACTCTTTGCAATACTTTCCCAAAAAAAAAAAACTCTTTGCAAAGAAACCACTGTTAGTTTTCTTTTGATTTTGAGTAGTCGGTAAGATGAGTTTAGAATCTGCCATTGTCAAATTCACAATTCAAAAATTAGGTGACGCTTTGACCGAGGAGGCAAAACTCTTATCTGGCGTAAAAGACCAAATTCAAAGCCTGAAAGTAGAACTGGAATTCATGTGTGGCTATCTGAAGGATGTCGATGAAAGGCCAGAAGAAGGCAATGAAGCACTCTGCGTCCGAATCAAAGAAACTAGGAGGATTTGTTTTCGAATTGAAGACGTGATTGACTTATTCATCCTCACCGGTCGTACGAGGAGAGGAAAAAGCCTCCTTCAAAGGTATGTTTGTTGCTTTAATTTTATCATGCGCACCCATAAAATAGCAATTGAGATCAAAACAATCAAAACCAGAATAAGGGAAAGCACGGAAATGTTTCAAAGATACCAAGGTGAACAGAGGATTGAACCAATCCAAAGGGGGCGGCCACGGTGTCATCCCAACCGCAACGATGATTGCGTTTTTGGCTTTGATAATGATCCCACAACGTTAGTTGAGAAACTGACTACAGAAAACAATCAAACCCCAATTTTGTGCATCGCAGGAATGGGTGGTTCTGGTAAGACCACTCTAGCGAAAAAATTATACAATCACCAAATCGTCAAGCGACACTTTAAGAGTCAGGCATGGGTTTCCGTACCACAAGAATGGAATACCCAACAAATCTTGGTTGAGATCTTGAGGCAAGTAGGTCATGAGAAAAAACCAGAAGAAATTGGGAGCATCGAGGGGTTGCGGGACGATCTATGGAATTATCTAGGGCAAACATCATACTTGATAGTTCTTGATGACGTCTGGAAACAAGAATCTTTACAAGACTTGCTTCCGGCTTTTCCAATTGATATTAAAAGAAGTAGGATCATCATCACCACTCGTTACCGTAAAGTTGTTCAATTTCCTCGTTTGTCTTGCTTTTCTATGAGCCACCACGTCTTAATGAAAGTGAATCACGGGAATTATTTAGCAAGATAGCTTTGTATCCGAGGCAAAGTGCTGATGTCGATGGCTTTAAGAAGTTGGGTGAGCAGATGTTGAAAAATGTGACGGGCTACCCCTTGCAATAGTTGCTTTGGGTGGAATCCTCGCTGCAAAAGAAACTATTCGTGAATGGGAAGGGGTGAGCAAGTTTGTAAGTGCAAGAGTAATGGAAGCCGAAGGTGAATATGATTACGATACCGTGAAGAATATATTAGCTTTAAGTTATCAAGAATTACCTTATGATTTGAAGCCATGCTTTCTTTATTTCGCACTCTTTCCAGAAGACTATGAGATTTGGGTTGAAAATTTGATAAATATGTGGGTGGCAGAAGGTTTTGTAACATCGCAACACCTTAGTGGAGAGGAGACATTGGAAGATGTGGCGGAGCGTTTTGTAGATGAATTGATCAAACGGTATGTCATTCAAGTCGCAAGCAAAGATTACTCGGGGAGGGTTTGAGTGTTGAATTCACGACTTAATGCGAGATCTTTGCATTAAGGAGGCAAAGAAACAAGAATTTGGTGAAGTTATTACTTCTGCAACGACACAAGTAGATGGAGCAATAACACAATCACGTCGGGTCAGCCTATGCCCTTCTGCTGCTGCTTCTAGGTATGTCTACTATTTCTCATACAGTTGATAATCATTTTCATAGCAATTTTCAAGGTCAACAAATAAGAGAACGGCAAAATTAAATGAGCAAGTAAAATTTCTTACATAATACAATATGGATATTATTTAATTCATATTGCCATAATATGATGGATAACATCAAACTAATTTTTCAGGCAATTTATTATTATTTTTTCTAGCAGTAAGTTTTATTGCTTTTTGAAACTCTAAGATTTAAGTTGCCATATTATCAAAATTTTATTGATAAATACAAATATCAAGTTTAAAAAAATTCTAATTTGCATAAGCGAAACAATCACACTATTAACAAGTACATTATTATATTTATTAATAGTATGCCTCCATGTTGCCTTCACAAACCAGGCTTCCTCATTTAGAGCGAAGCATATGGCGATGATGTTGGCAGTATAAGCTCCGGAATTGAGGGGGCTGCTATGTAGGAATTCCTGGTAGCTCCATAATTCATTTTTATCCTTTGAATTTTTAAAGATCTAACAAGTCAAATTTAATATTTAGAGTATGAAAGTTTATTATTATTATTTTTTAAAGTGAAAATATACAGATAGTACAAACTATAAAAAAAATAATAATAAATATTTGTATTTTTTTAATTTTTTGTTAAGGTAAAATCACATCTTTTGGATAAAAATTCAAGATACGGAAAGAAAATAGTGTTGAGTTCTTCGGTCTATATTTTTATTTTTATAATTTCAATATATTGAAAGTGCACAAATAAATAGAAAAATTTACAAATTTATTTTTGGTTATACAATTCTAATTTTAGGTAATACAAAAATCATGGCGATGGTCTTACTGTTGACTAGGATAATTTTATTTGATTTTATATTTATAATTTTATATGATTTCAATATCTAACATCAACTAGCTACCTCTTAATCCATCTGCTCAGTCTATATTATTAACCAAACTTTTTTTGACTTGTGCAGCATTAACATTCCAGACGAAACAATAAATTCACATGTTCAATCAATTTTTGTATTCAACAACTACCCTGCAATTAACCCTGGTGCTGCACAAGTGAGCTTGAAGACCATGCATAAAAACTTTCAGTTATTGAAAGTTTTGACAATTCATTGGGCGTCTGGTGTCTTGCAAGATGAAATAGAAAACTTAACTCTTTTGAGGTACCTTGAATTCCGCACTATGGTGGGCTGCGAGCTTCCCAAATCAATGGGAAATCTACGAAATTTACTCACATTTGATTTTACGGATTATTCATTCAGCGAGAGTATCCTGCCAAACGTTTTTTGGAAGATGGAGAAGCTTCGCCATCTTTACTTGCGACGGTCTTCTACAGTCCCTGAGGAGGGATTCAAGCTTGACACCTTAAAGAATTTGCAAACTTTGTGGGGAGTAAGGGGAGGCAACTGGATGTTAAGAGAGATGTTAACATTGAGCCCAACTGTTACAAAGATACAAATAACCCAAATATCAAGCAACGAACAGCTAGATGTCGTATTCAAATGTCCAAGTGTCAATTCAGGTGTCCTTCAAACTTTGGACCTTGAATGGAACGTTGATATCCATTTTGAACTGCAAAAATTGGAATTGTTACGCCGCTGCGACCATTTGTATGAATTATCCTTGAGTGGACGAATGAGTGAAAGCCTATCTTCACCCGTTCAGTTCCCCTCTAACCTTATGAAATTATACTTGAAAAATACCTTCCTGAAATTGCAAGAGACAATGTCAGCTCTGGGAAAGCTTTCCAACTTAAGGCACCTCGATTTATTTGATCGTTCGTACATGGGATCCGAATGGACTTGTAGTGCTGGCGAATTCCCACAACTTAAGAAACTTCTATTATTTAGACTTCCGAATTTAGAGGAGTGGAGAATAGAATCCGGGGCAATGCCTCGTCTTAGTGACTTAACAATATTTGGTTGTCAGGACATGAAGAGACTTCCAAAAGGATTGAGGCACATTACAACCCTTCAAGAGCTGGAGATCACGGCCATGCCTGAAGAATTTTACAAAAGGCTTCGACAAGCAGATAACAATGGAGAAATAGCAGACCAAGGAGGAGAAGATTTCCACATTATACAGCATATCCCCGTCGTAAGATTTGACATGATCAGATAAAAATTGGCATGAATATCCATCTCCAATCTCTAAGGAGGGATTAATGAGTAAGTTTTATCTTTCATTCTACCATTGATTACTCTAGTGTTGAAGTTAATTTTAACTTAAAATGGATATTTTTAAGAACTTTTCAGTAAATTGTGTTATGAAAAAACTAGTTGTAGAGTTTCTTTTGTGTTAATTTAGAATTAAAAAGCTTCCATTATTTATATTATTTAAAAACTTTTAATTGTACATGTAAGGAATGAATCCGAGGTTACTTCACATGGATGAAAAGTAGCCCCTACTTCTCACCCCAAGTTGAGACACCTCGAATTGAGCAACTGGGATAGTGAATGCGTATGATAGAAACTGACATGAAATAACTAATAAAACAAAAAAATTTGTGAAGAATAGCTTATGATATTTAATTAAATAGATTAGCGGAATCTTTTTTTTTATTATTTTATTTTACTTCCTTTCTCTTTTTTTCTTCATCGATCAATTCTTAAAGTATTAAAAAATCACACTCTAAATATCAATTTCTTTTTTCATAGTTATGTCTAAGTTTGAATGCCAACTCAGACGCCAAGGTCGCCATTGGTGCTCGATCAAATGTTACTTCATGCTAGAAACTAATTATGGGAAAAACGACATTCAAGATATAATTTAGACATCTTAGTTCTATCGTGAATAATAAGAAAAAGAACATTTGCATAAAGACATGAAATTTATTGGTGAATGACTCTTCATGATATGGCCAATATAACTGTCAAATATTATGATCTTATTTACTAAAATAATTATCATAATGACATTATCATCAAATGAGAATTTAATAAATGAGTTGGACAATGAGATATATGGAGTAAATTGGTAATATATTGTCCTGATGATAGTTTCTGTGCAAGAATTTCAAAATTGTGTTGATTAATACCAGGATGTTTGTAGAAAATACTGTTATTATGAAATTAAATTTGCTTGTTCTATCAAAGTTTTTTATCTCATTCTCATTTATGATCTATATATCATGCAGAATCCAAGTGTTCTACAAAAAGTCAACTTGAATTGCAGTGCTTACGGTTGGCCTACTGCTGGTTTATGATTATCCACTTATTTATTTTGCTTGTGTGTAATAAAATTATGTATTTTAAAGCGATGTATGATACAGAGTATTTGTCAAGGTATTTAGATTGTGTTGTGATCATCGAGTTGTTTATTTCCTAAACTCTATGAATGATTAATATCCATCCCTTTGTATTTATTACGAGAAACAATTTCATATCATATATGAAAAAAAAATATCCATACTAATATCAAAGTAATCGAAAATAGTAACCCAATCGGATTGTTAAAAATAAAATTAAAATCAAACTCTAATGCTGTCATCATACATTGCTTACTGAATTACAAAATAAATTCAAAAAAACTAAAACTAACAATATAAAACAAGTGTTCTTGTTTAATTAATATTATATCAAATTGATCCAATTCTTAAATCTAAATCCTAAATAATCATCCCTTAATTCGATCTCCAATGAATAAGTATTGAGCCTCAAATTTAAAATTTTCTTTTTTATGAAAGAACGCTCCAAGTTTAAAAGGTATGAGAAAAATTGTTTACAATGTAAGTGTATAAGAATACCCCAATATTTTATTAAAGGCAATATTATTCATCTTTCTTTTATAATTTAAATAAAAATTAATTTTAAAATAATATAAATAATATCTCATATTTTCTTGAGTAGTGATTTATAGTTAAAAATTAAAATTATGAAAAATTATTATTTTTAAGTTTTTAAATACCCAAACGTATCTTTGGCAATTCTTATAGTAATTTATACTATTATAGATAATTATAAAATATTTAATAAGATTTTTTATATCACTTTTGATAATGCTTTAAAAAACAATGCTATTATTTCTTTAATTAAATAGCAATTTTTTGAATTTTAAATGGTAAATTATTTTATACAAGATACATGTATCATATTATTAACAATTAAATTAATATATTTTATAATTTATTTCTTCTTATGTGATAAATTAAAAAATATGATTTTATTTATTAAAATATATTTTTTTCAAAGTAATAGTTTGAAATATCATACATATAAAATAAGCTTAGTCACAAAAGAAGATTGAACTGTATAATACCGTAAACTTTACTTACCAAATGACAATCTTTGTAAATCCCTTCTCTTATGTTTTAGCTATCTTTTATATTAAAAATATCTCATTGACAAAATTGATTAGAATATGATTGAATTAATTAAATATATTTTTTTAAAAAATATTATTTTACTAATAATTAACTTATAAATATCTATTATATAACATAAAATAACACAATTTATCCTTTATCGAGATGTATATGATTTCAATTATAATATACTAACAACAGAAGTAAATATAAAATTTAAAAAAATAAACTTAAGTAAATATTTAAATTAAAATGATATTATATTTATATATATATTTTTTAAAGAGATTTTAAAATATAGGAAAAATTTTCTAATATTAACATATCTAACTACAATTCTAACTCCGTATGAATCTATGTGGTGTATATGTTTGTATTGACAAATTTTACATCAACAAAAGGATGATAAATAGTACCAAAGAAATGATAATATGGGTCCCTCGTAACTTACATGTAATACATAATTTATTGTATTATATTTAATGCCAAAATCATCTAATCGAACAATCTAATAGATAAGATTTGCATTCTTTCATACGAATTTGACTTAGATGACAACCGATTAATCAAAATAAAATACCAAATAAATATCTGCACTACTTGTAATCTAACTGTATTTTTAATTTCACAAGCAGCCGATCAAATTTTAATATTTTGGAATGGCAAAAGGCTAATAAGTACATATTTTTCATATTTGTATTATTAACAAAGGATCTCTTAATCCTACAAGTTAGTATAGTGCCATCTAAGCTAGTGTTCAATATTGGGGGTTGAGTAGTTGACGAAAAAAGAAATATAATAACTTTAAAAATAATAAAAAAATATATATTATCCTATGATTAGTTACACACAAATAAATTATGTTAGGAATCTAATCATTTTGATTCTCACTTATGAAAATGATTATAAGAATAAATATAACAAAACAAATAAAAATGTCAGTAATGAATTTTAAAATAAAAATTTTTAAATATATTTTTTTATTTTTAAAAATTATAAATATGTGCTTAGTTTGACATAGCACAACTTATATCCTTGTTATGCCTTATAGGCATGGTCAGCTGCGAGCACCCTATGAAATTGGGCTGCGCTTTTTCTATGGCGACCCGAGCCTAAATAATCAAAACACAGCTCAAGCCGCACATACGGACTAAAATTTTTAAAACAAACTATAACAATTTCACATTTTCAAACTATCTCATCCTTTTAATTTAACTAAATCAAAATAAGTTTCTCTATCAACCACAAGAACTTACTAAAGAAGAAGTAAACTTAACAAAAGAAAATACATAAATCTTCGTGCCAACTTAAATTTCTCAACTGGCTACTAGAACCTCCTTCTCTATCGAAACTTATTCCTGCAACACGGACGTATTTCTTCCAAGCTAGACGCTGTCTACTCAATCTGGAGCCAAGAAAAAAACAATGGTAAGCCAAAACCCAACAAGTGATAATAATAAAAAACGTCAATAATAATAACGATTTCGGATACCAAACTACAAAGGTCTCAGTATACTCTAACAGCCTATTATATTCGAGAAAATTACAACACATCATAAATATGACTCTAGACAAGATAAGTCTCACTTGACCAGTACATCCAAAAACAACCAGAGTGCTAATAATCATTGGTAATCCCTTGGAATCCGACATCAATGATGATTAGGGATTGTCCTAGCCTATATGTCAGCGAGAACGACTAGCATAATCACAAAAACAACCAATATGGATTCCACTGAATCAGAATATCTCAAAATCCACACAAGGATATTGCCAACATAACTAATGATGTACTCAACAATCATAGAATATCCCAAGGAAACTCCTGGATCTTATTCTGCCGCTGTGAACCAAAGGCTGCATATATCCCCCGCCAGCTGGGTACTTGCACGAGCTACCCGATGCTCGCAAGTTTGACCTCCAACCAAATCATGGTCCACAGAGACTTTGCCTAACAAAGTACAGACGTCTCCCGAGCATGCACATTATGCTCATCTTCTGACTCTACCAGGTATAAAAAATATCTCACATGTCAAACCCAGCATCTCCCTCCATGATATCCCCGATATCATGATCTACAATGGTCACATAGCCATAAGCATCCCACCACTCTAGGCAATATATCTCAACACCATCAGGATATAAAAATCAGTATCGAACAAGCATAGTGTGAGGTTCCGGGCTTATGGGAAAGGAAGTTAAGGGTTAATCGTCGTCTTAGTAATTAATTGTAGATCGATTGATTGAGGTAGGGATGTGTATAAGGTAAAAAAAAAGGTGGGAAATACCTGGAATTTCTCCTGATGAAGTCCGGGGTCTGCAGCTAGTGCCCGCTGGCCACCCGAGCCCGGCTCGAGCGGATAAACCAATAGCGGACCCGCTTGCTGGCCGCCCGAGCTAGGGTTTCTGAAACTTCCCCGTCATTTTCACGCTGCTAGGATTTCTGGAGAGAGAGAGAGGCGCGTTTCTAGAGTGAGAAAGAGGGAGAACGAGGCTTTGAAGTCCGATTCGGCCCGTGAGCCAGTTATTAAAGTTAAAGCACGCGTCGAGGCAAGTGTTCTCATACCCACTAACTTTCCTCTTTCGTTGATTTTCGTTATTCGTCGGGTATTTTCATGTTTATACCCACCCATGGCTTCGAAAATACAGTACCCAAGACCCGAGACCAAAGATAGTATAATTTGTTCGTTGATTTGCTCACCGATTCGTTCGGTGGAGCTTCGTCCCAAACCCTAACCTACGGGATTTGGGGGTTTCCCATTTCCCACCGGTGAATCATTAAATTGACTTCATAATATGGATCCCCATGCTCTTCTTGTGCATATATGTTGGCCGCGGGAAAAATTTCGCGCGTTATGACCCGTTCGTGACCTCCGAGTCCTCTAAATTACTGTTCATCCGTGAATAAATGGGGAAATTGCTTTTGTTGCTTCTATATAATTATGATGGAGCTTATGTGATGCATTGATGTGAAAATATAAGCGTTGAACTTCATAAATCGTGCATTGGAAATGTGGGAACGTGTCCCGAGAGCTTTTAAGGCGGTGGTTGTCCACCGGGAGGTAAGAATTCCAACTCCTTGTGAACATTGTGCTAAATTGTGATAAAAGATAATCTTAAAGAAGAAATTAAGTCCAATAAGTAATGGAGGGAGACCCACTTGGTACGTTGTGAAACCGTGATCTCCCGGATGGAGACTTGTGATGGGAATGAGACTTCCCAGTGATGTTTGATTGTGTCGTGTAGTGGGTCCTCCCTCCCGATGAGTCAAACCTTGAAATTAGGACCGTGGTCGATAGGAGTGGTGTCCTCTAACCTGCCACGTGCATCATGGTGGGAACCCAAGATATACTCTGGCCGCCCTTGGGGGTGGATGGTGTACAAGGCAAGTTCCAGACACCGCAAAGAAAAGAACGAGGATTGCCCCGGTCCCTGGGGTGTGGGGCGTGTCGTTGAACACTACATATCGAGATGTAGTTTGATCTTTGTGGATTGTTGCATGGATGCAACCAGGGTCGTGTGCTACCGGCCGAAAGTAGTAGCCGTGGCTTTAGAATGTGTAGCTAACACATTACTTTCCTCGTTCTCTGACTTCGTTGGCTAGTACGATCTACTAGCTCCAGGGTCCGCAAAGATAAATATTTAAATAAAGACGATTAAAATGAATCAGATAATCTCAAGTTATCTTCTCCTTTTTATATCCCTTGTACTGTTCTTATACTCTTTCCTTTCAGTAATCCATGCCTGTTGCTAGTTAGTGGGATATGATTTCATTTGCTGGGCTTTATGCTCACCCTTGCTTTATGTTTTTCAGATGAGAATGCCTTGATGCCTGACGAGTCGGCGTAGACCCTAGAAGCTCGGAAGCTAGCTGTCTTGCGTGCTTGGCTCGGGATTTGGACTTGGATTGGCTAGATGTATGCCAAGAATATTTTGGGTTTTGATTTTTGTATCAAATCAAACTTGTATGGAGTTAACTTATGCTAGTAGATGATGGATGAAACATATATATTAGTCCGCTGTGTTTTATGGTTTATATGCTTCCGCAGGTTTTATCTTATGGTGATGTCGGGGATCCTAGTTGGCATCCTTCTTGGCCGGTGTCTTCTGATTTAAGTCGCCGGTGCCACCTTAGTTAGTTGTGGCATTTTTGGGTCCTGTATGGTTGTAGTTGGATTTTACTTGAAAATTGTTAGTGAAATATTGTGCAGGGTTGTGTTTTACAGGTGTTTGTATATGGGAAATGTCCAATTTTCAGACGAAACTCTGCCCGATTTTCTGTAGAATTTATGATTATTATATTCCCGATTTGTCCTTAGGGTTAATGACGGAGGTTATTCGGTGGGGAATAACCTGTTCCGTCACACATAGACTACAATAAGGTACCATAGCCTCCCATTCGACTAGCTACCTTAATATTTTCACGCATTCTCCTCAACCTTAACCATTAAAAGTCAATAATCTCAACACTCACGCGATCAATTGCAACGCAAAGAAAGTTTAGCAACTACTGACAATCGAATCTGTCGTTTGGTCTTTGATAACGCGATCGTACTCACGCCATCAAATCTAACACAAAGGAATTTATTACAGAACCGAAATATAATTTATTCTGGCTTAATTCACTATGCAACTACATTCCGTTTTATTCCGAAACGATGCCTACGACTAAGGCTAACAATATTTTTATTCAAATTCCATCCCAATTAATTTTGTAAGATTCCAATTAAACAATCAGCCACATTTATTTCTTCATAAAATCAATAAACATACATAATTATTAACACAGGCCGGTATATTTCGAAATGCCACATATACAAAGGGTAAATGCCTTCTACGCACTTTAACATTTTTATTCTTATGCATACCCATAAGTCCACACATGAACATACATATATTTTTATATATCCATCTACATTCATATATCAAAACATATATATTTATATATACATACATACATATATGTATATATATACATACATACATATATGATGCTTCCTTGGATCCGAACTTCAAATAGATTCAGGCTAATCCGTTTGTCCCTCGGTTCGCTCCGTTTCTCGAGTGAGGATCCTATACACCACTAAAACGAACAGAAAATCAGTGTGTCGACGGGAAGTTGTCCCACCAAAAATACTTTGACGCTCAAATCAGCCAACAGCCTTCGAAATCTAAGAATGTTACTGGAGTTGAGAATTGAAAGAAGAAGAGAGTACAAGAGTGTGTGGATCTCCAAATGAAAGAGAGGCAAAGCCGTCTTCTTGAATCTGAATGGTGGGGAGACAGTAAACGACACTCAGAAGCACATTTGTATGCCTTGGGTTTTTTGAGTGTTAGCAGAGAGTAGAAAATTGTATGTCTGTCTTAGTTGTCGTTGTAGGCGTTGTGTGAGCAAAAGCTTGCGTGCGTTGAATGAGAATTCTAGGGTTTACTTAAAGGATGACAGGGTGATCTCCCTTTGTTAGAAGGTGTGATCCCCTACGTTATTCTGGATGGCCTTCCTTCTACAAGGAGGAGCAAGTTGCCAAACTGACTGAGATTGCTTCCCTTCCTGGCGGTCAGTGACTTTTCAAGTTGCTCACCTTTCTTCCATGCATTCTACCGTTGTAGAGCCCCAGTTGGTAGGAGATTGGAAAAATCTGACGCATTCTTTATGAGAAGGGCGTTGATTTTGTCAATATCGTTTTTGGGTGCTGCCTAAGTTCGCGGAAGGTGATGAAAGAGCCGTTGCTGGTCATCTACTAGATCGTGGGCTCAAGTGGGCCAGGCCCATAAAAAGCCTTTTATTTTCGGTCTGTTGCTACAGTGATTCCAGTCAACGTTCGGGTTGACCGTTTTTGGAGCGAGTTAGCGCTTACCGGCAGTATCTCGACGATGTCGGCCGGGGCGTTGGACCTTTGTAGGGAGAGCGTTTGATCCTTTCAGGATTTGGGCATTCACCTCCTGTTGGGCCAACGTTGGAGTTGACTGTTCAACAGGGGAGAGCGATTGGGCCTTTCAGGATTTGGGCCTTTCAGGATTTGGGCCTCCACCTTCTATTGAGCCAACGTTAGAGTTAAGCTATTAACTATTATTGGGCGCTATTTTTGCCTTGTGAAATTTAGTCCAACCCAACTCAGTATACCCATCAATACACACACATTATATATATATATATACACACCCTCACACACTTGGCAGCAAAGCTGTCGCCTCACACACAACCTCACACCCACTCACGCATATCTATATACATATATATATATATATATATATATACCCTCACACACTTGGAAAGCTGTTGCCTCACATACAACCTCACATCCACTCACGCACACACGCTCGGCAGCACTCTGCCGTCACTCATTGCACACACTACTCACACACACACACACACCCACCCCATACACACACGGCTACACACCCAGCCATTCACACCCACACACTCACGGCAGAAAACTGCCGGCACTTCCCACGCAACCCACCGAGCTGTAGATCAGCCCACATCCACAGCCCACGCCAACACACACACACCCCACACGCATACACCACACGCATTCCCACAGCAGCCTTGCTGCTTCTCCATTCACACACACACACACAGCAGCTCTGCTGCTTCTCCACACCCACACACATACACACGGCTACACACCCAGCCATTCACACCCACCACAGGAGCTCAAATGCTCCTGCACACACTCACGCACACACAGCATCATCAGAACCACCTTCACTGCCAACACACCCACACACACGAAGCACACACAGAATACAATCAAAATATATATATATATATACACACACAAAATTGTTACCCATACTACGAACACCAACAATTTAATCCCTGAATTCACAAGCACTTCATTTCTAATTTTCTGCCAGAAATAGAGCAAGAAGTTCTGTTTCCCCGAATTCTGATTTTTTCTCAATTTCCATCATTACCATAATTTTTCCACCGAACAATACTCACATACCTGATTTCTACAGCATCGGTGGAAAAAAATAGTGAGGGAGAGAGAGAGAGAAGGGCCGATTCGAATTAAATCACAGAGTACATCAAAAATCAAAGAAATTACTGAGTGAGGAAGTGGAATTAGGAGGATTCACTTGCAAATTCGAGGAGAATGACAGTAGAAGGATTTCACTTGCAAAATTTCAGGGAGAAATGACAGTAGAGAGGTCACTTGCCTGGAGCGACGGCCAGGGTTTGCGATGGTGGCTTCGGCTTCGGCTCAACAGCAACGTTAACGGCGGCCTGGGAAAATGGCGGCGACGGCTTTGGCTGAAGCGGTCTGTTCGGATTTGTGATGGTGGCTTTGGCACCGATCGATGACGGCAACGGCAGCAATCCACCCAAACGATGACGTCTCGATGTTGGCTTCGACTCGACAACAACAGTGAAGGCGACGGCCCTCGAGTCACAGCGACGACAGCAACAAACACCACGGCCACATCAGCAAGACCAACGAAACCAAAGCCTCACACTCTTCGCAACCTCTCTAGACTCAGGATTAAATAGGCACATGGTGGTCGAGGCAGAATCAATCGGTTTGCCACGGAGGCCACTCAGCAGAATATTCGAACGGCAATCTGCTAAAGCCGTTGCGGAAAAGAGAGCGAGGGAGAGAGAGAGAAAACCAGACGGGAGAGAGATGAGAAGAAGAGAGGAAGAGGGAGAGAAGAGGTGGGGACGGGAAACGGAAGAATCAGGAAGGAAATAAGGTGGCAAGGGATTTCAGATTTTCTCTTCTTTTTTTTTAATTATTATTTATTTATTTAATACGTAAAACATATATATATATATATATAAATCTATATATTATTATTATTATTATTATCTTTTATATTATTATAATTATTATTATTCTATAAATATTTTTACTAATATGCGCTAAAAAAATTAAGTCCACCCAATTTAATTTTAAAATCCTCCCTAAAATATCCGGGCATTACATTTTTATTTTGTACAACACAATTAATAGCACTACAAATCAAAGTAAGAAAAATCTTTTTGAGTTTGAATTCAGGATTATTAGAATTGTCTTACAAAATATGAAAAATATTCAGTAATTTACTAAAGTAATTAAATATTATAATCTTATATGGTTTTATTATAAAATTTATTTCTAACTTTATAATGTATCCTAATTTTTAAGTAGCCTTTCAAAAAATTTAAAAAAATGCATACTTTTCACAAAATTATTATTATTAATTAAAAAAGAGCAATAAGGATGAATGGGAAGAATTGATTTTAAATTTTGTGAGAAATTAATTTTAAATTTTTTAATAAAAAAATGCTAATTATAAATTCAAATATATTGTTGATATTTAACCCGTATCATTGACTATAACATGACATTATAATTTAAGAACCTAGAAAATAATTTGACACCCAACCTCAAAGGCACTACTCCATCAAGGAATTAACTTAACGGGAAAGAAATGCTAACCTTATTACATTGAAAATAGCCTTGAAAATTTGTCGAACCAACCACGACCCAATTGGTTCACTTATCAATGGCCCATCGGGCTATGCCCAATCTACTGAATGAGCGGGCTACACTGATAGGCTCCTGTTGCACAGTTCCTTTGTAACATTTAACTATTCGATAATTAAGATTTATCCGCTCTTACTTTATTAATTAAAAAATTAAAAAATAGTTTTTAAATATTTTCTTCTAAAATATTAAAATACTA
This sequence comes from Nepenthes gracilis, assembly GCA_033239525.1. NCBI lineage: Eukaryota > Viridiplantae > Streptophyta > Magnoliopsida > Caryophyllales > Nepenthaceae > Nepenthes > Nepenthes gracilis. The sequence goes on along the minus strand of BSYO01000019.1, from coordinate 1,662,899 downwards.
ACATCTCCCAGCACTAATCTCCTTCATGGCAGCCCATAAATGAAACCTCCATGAAGTTACTCCCAAGAACCGGTTGTCATCCCCTTCCCCACGGCACAATATCCTCTTCCGATTCAGAGTTTACTTTCATTTACAATTAGAGTTAGAATATTAAGAATTATTTCACCATAACGGAAAAAAAAAAAGAGTTAATCGATTGAAAAAGTTGTTGATCCTTTGATTTGTGAGAGAGTCTTGATCTCATGGGTGTGTGATTCCTTTTGATCGATCATTCAAAGGTTTAGTGATTGACTTCTCATTTTTGTAATCTCCCTTTTGGAAAATTAATCCAAACCCCCCTTTCATTTTTTATTATTTGTCAATTATCAGATTATTATCACCCCATGCCCATTTTATTTTCTTTATTTTTAGTCATGTCTCCGATCTTAAAAACTAAATTAACTTTATTTTATAATGTTTAATCAGCTTGAAAATCAGATTCTTAATTAAATCCCCAATAATATATTGGGATGAAGCGTACATCAAACGTCATTAAATAGTCCGAATAATGATATAAATGTCCAATCACAAGATTCTAAAAATAGTACCCGAAAGTGGCCCAAAACTGCTCGACTTTAAACAGTAAGGAAATAATATCTTAACTAAAATCAAAGTATCCAAATAATAATTTCAACATTACACTGAATTCAAATAAATGTACCAAATTGAACTTAAATATTATCATTAGCCGGTGGCCATACATAATATTAACCAAATTGGTTGAAAATGCCCAAACTGAGGCATTGAGTTACATATAAAATATTGAAGCATCCTGAGAACTCCTCTCTAAAAGCCTTCTCCCAATTCAAAATCCCTATTAGTTTATCCAAGTTCACTAATCCAAAAGTTCAGCAAACAATGTCATTAATGAGTCTAATACTTAACCAAATACATATAATTTCATAAGCAAATATATATCGAACAAATTTTACTAAGAATTATGTCTTGATCAAAATCCAAAATACCGATAATATTAATTTTTGTTAAAGCATGTGAATTTTGTATATTAAAAACTGAACATGCCAAAAATTATATAGATACAAAAATCAAGCCAAAATTGGATAATACATATAAAACAATGAAGTATACAAAAATAATACTAATATATATGGGATTAATGATAAGTGATGACCCTACTAATAATGGTTAAATATCAAAATTTATTTTCATATAATTAAAGGCCATATATCTCTATTCATGACCTATACATAGGCCAACTATATATTATTCCCTCTAGTCGAGATTAATTGTCATTTTTTAAACTATGGAAATCAACTTTGACCGTCAATTTATGAGTAATATATTAGGACATATCTAAATATATTTTATCAATTCTTTATAAGGATCCTTATTTAGTAAAATTAAAATTTCTATACAAATACAAATATATACGTATTTTTTCATACTAGAAAAATTGATTTCTTTCGTTAAAGCCAAATTAGAGTTTTCATCAATTTTACCTTCAAATTTGTAACATGAAGAAATAATGATAAGACATCATATGTGAGCAAATTCTTCTAAACTGTTTAGGTTGGCGGCGACGGCACATTTGCAGCGGCTAGAGTTTATACCTTGGGTGGCACAGGTGACGGCTCTTGGGTGTGACCGTCATCCCATATTTTTCTTTCCTCAAATCAGCCACTATTTCAAATATATCCTGGCAATTGAATATTCTGAAGTTTACAGTCATTAATCCATTGTTGTTTAAGTTTGGCCCATCTTTTCTTGTTTTTATTCTTCAACATCCGCGTCCTCTTTTCATATGAGATTGATATTTTTCAGAAACGATATTACCCCATATGTACAGCAATTTTTATAAAAATCAATGTTGATTAGTCCTTTGTGATCAAGGGTAGATTTAATTGTCCATTTCATCCTAACTTGTTGAGTAAGTTTGAAAGTGATGTTGCAACGTAATGAATAAGCTAGATTTTGGTCACGAACCTCTCAATAAATATCCGTAGAATTGTATTCAATATGATGCTATATTCAATATTGTGGAATTAGACACTTCGGGGTTCAACTTTGGTTAGTTGCCTTCCTGAGCGTCTTACTGTGATTGAGGTAGCTTTCAAGACGTGGAGTCCCCGTAATGTTAACTGCTAAGGGTGAGTTGGAATATTATGGTTAAATTCAATTTTCATAATTACATGTATAAAATTATAGTGTATGATCTTTGTAATTACAGTTATATATTCATAATCTGGCTCAAGTCACTATATAAGGGTGAAAACTTTTTTTCGATGAAGAGATGAAAACTAAAGACAGATAAAATTCTAACAAGATAATAGAAATTTAAAACTTAATCCGGTCTGATGGTTGAAGTTAAATAATCTCCATCTACCAAGTAGTTAAATTGCAATAAGCACATAAGTTCTTCTGTATTTAGCTAAGATTGATTGCATTTAGCCATTCTTTTTAAAATCATTTATGTTTATAGACTTTATTTACATGGATTTATTGTTTGAAAATATATATATATATATATTTAATTGTTTACTATAACCGTCTACATCTTTATCAGTCCATGTCATTTGAATTTTGAGGATAAAGCGTCGTCATGTAACGAAAGGATTATACATGGATTATGAATAGGCATATGAAGCACAATCAAGATAATGTTCTTTGGTACATAATTTTGACAGATAATATGATTTCAATAGATAAATCAGTGAGCCCATAATATGAAATGATATGGTTATATGAAAACTTTCAAAACTATATAATTGAGGTGTAGGCCTTAAATCTCGAAATCAAATAATGTAAGATATGTACAAAATAGAATATTTAATTAAATACATATTTCATAATATAACTAACTTAATTATCGATATCTAATAGAATTTTATTTAGTAAAAGTTGTAACATTCTATAACAATAAATGTGACATCTCATTTATTAGTTTTGCAGGTGAGCCCATTAAAAAACAATTTACGATTGGGTGGACATCATTTCATAATATTATAATATTCTTTTAATATATATATAACTTTTCAAATGGGAAGACAATTTTATTATTTTGGTGGTCCAGTCAAGTTGTGGTAGCAAGCAAATTTATTTAGAAAATCAATTATAAAATTTAATTTTAATTTTAATTTTAATTTTAAAGAATTATTTTTATTTAAAATGTACCACAATATAAATATAAAGATAAAAGCTCAATCTTGCAAGCTGATTGGGTTCAGAGACCACATAAAGAGAGTAAGAGATTATATTAAAGTTGAATTATACTTATATAAAGAGAGTAGTATGATACTTATATTACTTTTTTTTTTAAAAGAAAATAATTTTCTAAATAATCTTCCTTACTCTCCGGCTTATAAAACTTATAACTTAAAAAACAATGCGATATATTAAATATTTTTTAAATAAAACCCAATAATATATAAAAATTAGTAAAAAAAAGGCAAAAAATGAACGAAAATTCGAAAATACTAGGCCATTTGTTAATAACTTCATGAATTGGGAAATGATTTGTATAATAATCCCGGATAAGGGACTTCAATGCAGTAAATCCCCTATCGATTGAGTAAATCTTTAAATTCAGATAAGTGAGTAAATTTTATAAATTTTTAGTTGATTTAAAAAGTTTATTCATATTTGTGTTCCGCATTTGAAGGTATCTCAAGTGTATATGCTCTCCTATTTTGGCCAGTAGGGTGCTACTAAAAGCATATAAGCCCATGATATTCAAGACTATCAATAATCTGAAGTCATTATACACGGCCTCAAAACTCAGTCTTGCTATGTACTCGTGTGTATGATTTGTGTGAAATCCTTCGTAATCTATTTCAAATGCAAAAAGTGATCAAATATGTAAATTGTGTGTTTGGACTACTAGAATGGCTTCACTACGCAAGTAAAAAAAAAAAGGTTGATAATATGCATCCGGCTTATAAATGAAGGGAGTTGCTACTCATGCCCATGTAGTAGTTGTCCTTGCCACTCATCTCTGACCTCTTAAATTTTAATCTGATTGATACAATTTAACTTAGATAAAACACTTAAAAAAATATAAATTATTTTAGATTTAGCTCTATATTATAGTATAACTATTAGAGTATTTTAGCATCAAAAGAATAATTTAAAAACTTTTTAGATTATATGTTTTAGATATTAAATTTCACTTGTTAAATATATGTTGATACATTGGATGAGAATAAATTGTAGTGACTATTATTCACTTGTGGTTAGAAGCCTCCTCAATTCTGAGCTTAGAATTCCAACATAATAGCATATGCTTTGGTTATTGTAAAACCATATATAATTCACACATAGCTCTAATTTAGGAAGCTATATATATATGGGGATTGATGAAGATGAAGAGATTTGTCATTTTTATCTTGGTCATTTATTTTTAAGTAAATTGTTATATATATATATATATATATATGGGGATTGATGAAGATGAAGAGATTTGTCATTTTTATCTTGGTCATTTATTTTTAGGTAAATTGTTATGATCTAATAAATTCAAATAACTAATTCTAACTTATTTTTAGGCTTTTTGTAAAAATAGTTAAATTTTTTATCTCTTTTAAAATTGACGATTAATATATAAAAAAATGAGTTTTTTTAATCTCAGTAGGTGATAGAACTCCTCCAAAATAATTATTGAAACCAATTTATCAATTTTATTCTCTTAAAAAAATATTTGAGATGTTACAATAAGTAGTTTTTACAGTAATAATAATAATAATAACAATAATAATAATAATTATTATAATTGGTATTCAATTTTGTTTCATGCTGAGCTACTTCATTTTAACTTACTTTTGGGATCTAAATTTTTTCATGCATAGCCAGCATTAGTTCTGCTACAATTACTCAATTTTGTTGTCGTGACCTTAAGAGTATTAGTCTACTTGTTCCCCGTATTTTCAACCACTATCAATGTTCACATGAATAAAGGTGGTAACTAAGCTTAGGGATATCGGGCCTGCAATGCATGGGTCCGATCATGCCTTGTTGGCCCACGGTGCATCAGGACGTGTTTAACTTATCCAGTTTATTATATATATATATATATATATATATATATATAATTAAAATAATTAAAATAACTATAAATATGAGTATTACCCTCACCATCTTCACAGAATTTCTCTATACTCTTCTTCTCTCTATGTTCTCACTCTTTTACAATAAATAATATTGAATTACTTATATAATTTTTTATTATTAATTTTTATCTATAATTTAGACATTATATTATTATTTTAGAACTTGATTATTAATTATACCATATAATTTTTTAGTTTTAATAGTAAAAATAAAAAAAAATATTCTAAGACCCTTATATAGACTATGCCATATAATGATAGTGAATTCGAAGTACAAAAATCAGGACTTATCTTAAATGCCACTATTCATTCTATTTCTAGTCATTCTCCAACGAAATGTTTTAATAGTGTATAACAACTTTCTTTAAATTAAAAATTTTTATAGTTAGAAACGGACCATTTATAAAAAAAAATACACATATAAAAATGCTTATATTTGTAAAAATTCTAAAGGTACTGAAAATCTAAAGTGACACATAAAAAAATATGAGAAGCGATGATTATTGTTAACTCAAATTAAATTAACATTTTTAAGTAATACAAGATAAGGAGTTTTTTAGTACAATCAGATGCCAAATCAAAAAAGATTAATAGAATATATTATTTACTCAAAAAATTCACATTTTGATGAAGGAAGACTGCAAATTTGAAAGATATACGTAAAATTGCTTGCAATCCAAGTATATAAAAAAGTGTTGACACACTGTTAGAGGAGTATTGTCTTTTTTTTTTTGTAATTTAAATAAGAATTAAATTTCATAACTAATACGAACAAAATCTCTTATTTCTTTGATTAGTGATTTATGATTATCATGTAATAACTTATCTTATATTTGTTTATGCATATTAAATTTTTTAAAATTAAAAATTATAAAAAAATTTATTATTTTTAAAACTCTTAAAAACCCCAAAACTACTTTCTTAATTTTTAAAGCAATTAATATTATTATAAATAAATATAAAATATTTGATAAAACTTTTCTATAATTTTTGATAATATTTAAAATGATAATACTGTTCTTACTTTAATTAAATAGTAATTTTTAATTTTAAATGGTAAATTATTTTATACATAATGTGTATGCCATATTATTAATATTTTGGTCAATAATATTTTATAATTTATTTCTTCTTATATGAAGAAATTAAAGATTATTATTCTATTTATTCAAATATCTTCGTCTTTGAAGTAGCAATTAAAAATATTATATTAATAGAATAAACTCAGTTACAATAAAAATGATATCAAAATGCACAACACAATGAACACTACTTACCAAAAATTGGACACCGCATATCCCTTCTGTTCAGTTTTAATCATCTTCAATAATAAAAGCATCTCATTGGCTGAGTTAATTGCCGATATTGATTAAAAGATGATTAAATTGATTAAATATGTTTTAAAAAATATTTTATTTTACTACTAATGAATTTATAAGTGTCAATTATACAATATAAAATATATCATTGAACCAATTGTTATAACTCACTGACAATTTTATGCTTTATTGGGATAATTATAATTTTTGTCGTATTATATAGATAATAGAGGTGAATATAAAATTTAGAGAAATAATTTTAAATAAATGCTCAAATAAATTAAAAATAATAAATTTACTAATATTATATCTAAATATATTTTTCTAAAAAAATTAAAAATATAAGTAAAATCATCTAATACTAACATGTCTCACTACAATTTTAACTCTTGTTACCTGGGTATATATATGTCTTAAGAAATTCTACACTAGTATGAGGGTGGGTCCATCACAATTTGTATGCAATCTATAATTTATATGCTCTAGATTTAATATCAAAATCATCCAATCCAGCAGTTGAAATAAACAACAGTAATAAAAGTAAGTAGCAACAGTAAAGGTGATTTGGGATCTCCCGATAAATGAGATTTACTTTCTTAGGTATGGACTCAACATTAAATATAATCAGCTAGTTAAAATACAATGCCAGGTAAACTTTTTCACTATTGGTAATCTAATAGCGTTTTCAATTTTTCAAGCAACCAATCAAAGTTCAAAATTTTGGAATGATGTAAGGTTAATGAGTACGTGTTTCTCATGCTTGGATAATTGACAATGGATCTTTTAATTCCACCCGCTAGTACAACATCATCTGAGTTTGCCTTTAGTGTTGAAAGTTGAATAATTGACGAAAAAAGTAGGATGATATGTGCTTCTTTTTCATCAATTTGAATAAAAAAGTAGTGTTTGACAATGTGATTTCTTTCGATGAATTAAGGTTTCCCTAGGATAGAAGTAGAGAAACATAAAACTCTAAGTATGGAAGTTGGCGTCTCTTGCATCATAAACTCGTAATCAGTTTCAAAACCCTTGAGTTTTTAATTTCCCATTAAACATTTGGGTTATGTTGCGGTCATAATTTCTTGATGTCATTTAGGCTGATCGTTCTGTAGTCAAAGCCTCTTTTGATGTCGTGTTGGTGCTATGCATATGATTTAACTTATTACTAGTTTTTCTTGTATCACAGTGGACTAATTGTTTCTTTTACTAGTTTATTCTTTCTCAGATTGTATCTTGATTGTCCTACCATATATTATGTCAGATTCTACCTTTTGGTAGTGCGTTCTAAACTTGTTTATTATGTTCTATTATATTGGTGTCACTTGTAATGGGTATGTTATTGGGTAGTAAATAATCAATGCATTCCATTTTGAAATCATAGCTGTGTTGGGCGCATTTTGGAGGAGGAAGCATCTCATTCTTTTCTTTTTCCTCTCAATTTATTTGACCTTTTGATTTTTGTTTTATGCATCCTCTTTTTCTTTTTCTTTTTGTTTTTGTTTTTCGGCTGCTTTTAAGGTATCAATTTGCCTTTTCCAATTTTCTCATAGGCTTGATAAGTCAGTTATTCGATCATGGATGAACTTCGGAATGCTAAATTGTCTTATTTGAGACCTTTAATCTATTTAGGTAACACAAACCTTTCTTTGGGGGGGGGGGCTGGGGAGGAGATCACACATACAATCGGTAGGAAACTGATAAGTTCAGGCGACTTTAAGTTCTTTTACTAATTTAATGTAGAACCTATTGAACTAGTTCAGAAAGGGCTATTAAGTATGATTTTGGTTGGATCCTCTCAAATAGAAAAAGATTCCAATCAAACCTCATAGTAAACAAACTTCATATGTTCTAATGAGGGTTGATAGTTGTCCGATTCTCAAAAATAATGAAGGTTATAGCAAAGATTAGGAAGACCAGAGAAGAATAAATCAAAATAGTAACTTGATTTGTTATAATTTAATTGATATTTGTAATATTTTTTTATTGTCTTGTCTATTTTGAAATATTCTTGTACATGAGAATTAAAAAATGATCTCCTTAATTGATAATTCTCTGAACTGCTCTAGCCTAAAAATATATTTTTGTAGAAATTAGGATCAAAGAGGAAATTAGGAGATATGTAGCAAATTATGGTGCTTGGGCTCCCATCTTCCCTCTATTTATTCTTGCTTTACCCATTTATGTGAATTAGTAGTAGTGGATAGCAATTAGTGACCTCACAATATTAAATAATATCGTTGGAGGAAGACTTTCGAAACTATATAATTGAGGTGTAGGCTCTCGGATCTCCAAATCAGATGGTGTAAAATATATAAAAAATAGAATATATAATTAAATGCATGTTTCCCAATATATCTAACTTAATTATTAATATCTGATAGAATTTTGTTAAGTAAAAGTTGTAATATGCTATAGTAATATACTAACCAATAAGAAAATCCAACTATATTTATAGTTTAATTAAGTTTGGCCTTCATTTTTTTATTTTTATTTCTATTTTGTCTTTTCCAAATTTGTGTCCACTTTTCATGGGAGAGACATATTTTGCTAGAGTGATATAACTCATTTGTTTGGCAATTGTGGATAAAGATGAATGTCGATTAGTCCTTTGTGATCAACCCTAAATTCAATTGTCCATTTCATCAAGACAAGTTGATATTCAATATTATGTTTTATTTTTAAATATTGACTAATACTGTAAATGTGTAAGTATAATCGTATATATAATACATTATAATATAAAATTTTCAAATAGTTTATGAAATTCTAACAATCAAACTACTTTAAAACTAGCATATCTAAACTTGAATGGTCCATCTTCAAGACCCAGGATATAAGTGCTTTGACATTTGGCGTCCAGTGCTTTGGCATGATAGGCTTGTCCTCCACAAAGCTTGATAAATTGGTATTGCGGAATTAAGGCACCTTTGGGTTTGATCTTGGCTAGGTATCCTTTTGAGCGTCTTACCGTAATATAGGGCACTTTCTAGCCATAGCATCTTTGTAATGTTAGTTACTAAGGGCGAGTTGGAATGTTATGATTGAATTTATAATTATAATTTTAATTCTTATAATTATTTATATAAAATTATACAGTGTATGATCTTTATAATTGAAGTTATATATTCATAGTATTGGCTCAAGTCACTCAATAAGGGTGAAAAATTTTTATTTCGACAAAGAGATAAAAACCAAAGGCGGATGAAATTATAACAATATAATATAAATCTAAAACTTAATCCGGTCTGATTATTGAAGTCAAATGATCTCTATCATCAAGTAGTTGAATTTCAGTAAGCAAATCAGTTCTTGTATATTTAGCTAAGATTGATTGCATTTGGCCATTCTTTTTCAGGTCATATATGTTTATAGACTTTATTTACATAGATTTATTGTTAAAAAAAGGTTTATATATATATGATTATTTACTATAAGCTTCTACATCTCTACCAATTCATATCATATGAATTTTGAGGGTAGAGCATCGATATCTAACGGAAGGATTATACATGGATTATGAATAGACATACAAAGCACAATCAAGATGATGTTCTTTGGTGCAGAATTTTGACAAATGATACAATTTTGATGGATGAACCAGTACGTTCATAATATTAAATGATATGATCGGAGGAAGATTTTTGAAACTATATGGTTGAGGTGTAAGCCCTCAGACCTCGATTTTAGATGATATAAAATACGTAGTGTCACAACTCGAACACAATATTTTCGCAAGTCAAAATAAAATCAATAATAATAATATTTTCATCAACCATAATAACCCAACCCGGGTATGACAATCATACACATGCAGGACCCGATATAAATAAAACCCGCACAAGATCTCATCGGATATGAATCCGGATAAATAATACATGACCTACTGACCATAATCGTAAGGGAGGTATCCAAATTATAATAACTCATCCACATAATGCAATAACTCCAATATTTTACATACAATGATCAAGGCCACTATCCGGCCATAAATAATAATCATAACACATCCTCGAGACCAGAAATATACCAAATGTAACATCTCCACTCGTCGAAAAGAATATCCGAGCCCGATCACGTCCGAGCTCCTGCAAGCGTATCCATACCACTAGTCTGAAGGGATAAAACAGGAAAACGTGGTATAGAGCTTATGAAGTAAGAGTTAATCATATAAAAGCGGTAAATAAATCAGAAGTAGGGATATCGCAAAGCAATCACGTAAAACAAAACACTATGTCCGTGAAATCCCTGAAAATCAAGGAGATATCTCGTACTAATTCGTCGTCCGCATTAACTCGTCCATTCGGGATAAAATCATATAAATCACGATCCCAGAAAAAATCGTAAACGATATCATATCATATGATCCGGCGTCACATTACATAATCGCGATCCGTCACCACATCCGTGTGTGGACATATCGTCGTCCGGATCTAAAACTCATAATGCAGTAAATTAAGAGAAGACCACGGAACTAAAATATAAATCAAAACACGTTCGGGTTTTATCACATCAAGACGCACGAGACATTCCTATCGCCCATCCGTGGGCCAAACCACGATCTCAAATCACGGTGCACCCAAATACATTTTAAATACAAAAAGCGTATACGAAATCGGAGAACCAAAGATCAATGATACTAACTGAGGAAGGTTACCTCGGCGTGCTTCGGCTATATCGGCTCCAACGAGGCAGCCAGAGAAGCGCCATCCATGTACTGCCTTCCATAGACAGAATTCGCCACTATATTTTACCACCCGCTTTGCCAAGAACTCAGCTTTTAGTTATATATTAGTGACGTCCGAATATATTAGCTTTTCCACAATTCCTTACGATAGTTACCAATTAAATACACAAGCTTGACAGTCATTCTACAATATTTTCCTTCCGCAAGAAGTAGCTTCAATCTTCCTTCCCATGGAAGTAGCCTATCAAATACGTCCCCGTCGGGACAACCTCCCCATCGGGAGCGGCGCCACAAATAGCCAATGCCTCGGATCATAAATCGACTTCTAGGGTCCTCGGACCACCATGGTCCCGTGAGTGATCCTACCTCGGCAAAGATGTCATGGTTAGTTAGTCTGCCTCAGTTCGTAGTCCACAATATACGGATATACAAATGTATATATACATCGTGCGGGTGTCTAAAAACTCTCCAAATCATAAATACCAGTACAAAACCACCGCACAACCGATAAAATATACATGCATGTACACAATTGATAAATTGAGGGTAAATAGAAAAAAATACATGCATGTTAATAAAATCTCCCACAGTGATCAAAATATATCAAAAATTAAATCAGACCAAAAATAAAACTAAAGGATACTTGCCTTAACATTATACTCCGTAGATCCGAAGAGAGGATGTCCCGAAACACCCCAATTGAGCCTTTCTCTCTCCTCTGCCGCGTCCTCTCTCCTCGCGCGCCCCTTTCTCCTCTCTGCGCATAGCGCTTCCACGCCGTCGCCGCTGCTGCCGCCGGTCCTCCGCCGCCAATCCATCACCGCGTCGCCTCACGAGGTCGTCGCCGGCCTCCTCCGCCTCACCCAGCCACCGTCGACGCCGAAACCACCGCGCCGTCACCTCCTCTCTCCCATCGAACGACTTCGCCGACCATCTTTCTCCCTTCGCACAACCCACACCACACACCACCGTCGCGCCGCCCACTAGCACTGCGACCACCACACACCACTTCGACCACCAATGTCGCCACTACCACCTCAAACGGCCGCCGTCCACTCTCCCGATACCGATCTCCTCACCCATCGCCGCCGCCTCAATCCACCACCGCCGCGGCCTCACCCACGACAATCGCAACCTCCCCACAACCACCGCACGCCGCCGATTCCTCACTGATCTCCTCCGTCGCCGCCGTCACTTCCTCCTCCTTCTCTTCTTCTCCCTCACGCAACCCTAGCCGCCCCTTTTTCCCCCCTCTCTCTCCTCTTCTCTCTCTCCCCCCGATTCCTTTTCTCCCCTTTTCTCTTCTTTTGTTTTTCTTTTTCCCTTTTTTTTACTTATATTATTATTATTGTTATTATTATTATTATTATATTTCTTTTATTTCAAATTTCAAATCGCATTCCGAACAACAGCACAGGCGCACTTCGGGCGCCACCCTAAAATCCCGATCACTCCTCAAAATTTTAAAATATTTTAATTTACTTTCATCACATCCGAAATACCCAAAATCACAATTAATATTAAAATAATCCAATCGGGATCTGATATATTACACGTAGAAAATAGAACAAAAATAAAATGTATATAACCTATCTAACTCAATCATTAATGTCTGCTATAACAATAAATGTGACATCTCATTTATCGATTTTATAAGTGGGCCCATGAAAAACATTTTTGGTTGGATGGGCGTTATTTCATAATATTATAATATTTTTATAATATTTATATTTATATTTAATAATATATAATTTTTTAAATGGGAATATAATGTTATTATTTTGGTGGTCGAGTCATGTTGTGGCAGCCAGCAAATTCACGTGAGATTAAAAGTGAAAATCAATTATAAAATTTTATTTTTATTTTTATTTGTAAGGAACTATTTTTATTAGAAACATGCCACAGTATAAATATAAAGATAGAAACTCTATCTTCCAAGCTAGTTGGGTCTAACGACCGTATAAAAAGAGTAAGAGATTATATTAAAATTGAATTATTCTTATATAAAGAGAGTTATGTGACAATTATATTATTTTTTTTTGAAAAATAATTTTTTAAATAATCTTCCACTCTCTCCAGCTTATAAAACTTTTTAATTAAAAAACAACACAGGATATTAAATATTTTTTAAATAAAACCCAATAATATATAAAAGCAATTGATATTTGCATTAATTAATAAAATTCTTATAATAAGACACTATAAAGATTTAAAAAGCAATTGAACTTTCTGTTGGATAAAAAAATGAACCATACAAAAAATGTAGCTAGACATATTCCTCTAGATATAAATAATTTACCATTCTACGGCAATATGAATTAAGCAATGATCGTATTATATTATATTACGAAAGAAGTTTACTTATTTAATTTTATCATTTTTCTTGTTTGTTGTTATTGAAAATTGCTAAATCATTATGCAAAAGCACAACAACAACGTAAAGTTGTCCAGCCAAGTTGTGGCAGCTAACAAATTGATGTGAACTTTAGAAAAGTATAAATCAATTAAATGATGTATCATTTATACTTATAAAGACTTTTGAATTTTAAGTCTCAGCCTTTAATTATTTTTCGTCTTATCTGTTGATAGTGGAGTTGTCGGAGGTGGGACACGGTAGCTAGTTGATATATTGCTTGTGCTACCTATTAGATTTTTTTGATAAAAGTTTTAAAATAATTATCATTAAAAAAAGAAAAAATAAAGAATTTTTTAAAATAAGTATATAACATCAAAAAATATAAATTAAACAAATTAAACTACTGGGTCATTTAGTTGCTAAAAATAGCATACGTAGAGAATAAAATATATATTGATAATAACAAAATAAAAATAAATAGTATATCTCTCAATTTATATATAAAATAATTATTTTACTCAATAATATAATTAAGATGGATTAATTATTTCTTATCTTTGATACTCATCATACACAATAATAGGACGCAGTAGGCAGTATTGGCTATCATCTTTCACTACCGACAACTCCACTACAAACAAATGGATAAGATGAAAAAGAATTAAAGGTCAAGATTTAGAATGAAGTAAGTGTTATTTAAGTACAAACGATACATGGTTTGATTGGTTTATATTATTAAAAAGCTCACATCAAATTGCCGGTTGCCACAACCTGACTAGGCCCCTTTATGTTGTTGTTTCGCCTTGCTTAGTTTTTGGATAATTATGATGATAATGATAATGATGATAATGATGAGTTTTTAATAAAAAAAATTTCTATATATTTGAAAAGTATTTGGACACACAGCTCTTAGACATAACTTTTTTCATGTTCTCAGGCATATAAAAATATAAATTCCTTTCACTTAAACAACAACATTAAATATTTTTTAAATGAAACCCAATAATATATATAAATTACTGTAGTCTTACGTATTATTGTGTTTTATATTAAAAGGTGGTTGTGTATAAGAATGGCATAATGGAATACAATTTTCTTTTTGGGACATTTATAACTTAGTATGTTGCTTTAATTGTTGAATAGTGGACTACCTAGGCACATTGTTAAATCAATTGTCTATTTTGAAAGTTCTGAGTATAGTATCATTACACAATAGTAAAGGTTCATAGATATGTCTACTTCCTGAGTCATGAATTTGTGACTTCAGAGTAAGTTGATTTGAGAACAATTTTGCATTCTGTTGGGAGATCATTTATTTTGATATTATAGGTAACAAAAGTTGAGGGCATGGGGGCTTATATGGAGTGTTAAATCGGCTAGCAATGACAATGAATCAAATGATACATCCAACACATCGATTGGGGCCCAATGAGACGAATAGCAACAATGATATTTGAAGGAGTTTTGAAAATTTTGTGCGGCAAATGGTATCGGAGTTTATGGGAGAGTAGAAGAGGTACAAGTTGGATGTTTATGTTAAAATGGTGAACGGACATTGGTAGTAAGTGAAAAAAGAAAACTTGGGCCAAGAGGAGGCAATTAGCTAAAAGAAATTTATAGAAATATTTTATGATAAGTAATTATAGCGGAGCGTTATGGGAAAAAAGAAAAAGAGTTCATCAGATTACAATTAGTGTTGGGTCTGGTCACTCTCTTATGGGTAACCCAAAGAACTGATTTGTCATCAGAGGATCTCCGCAGAACTAATGACGGAATTCATTTGGTGGAAGTCAGGAAAACAGTGGACAGTCAATGGTGATTGACTAGCGGATGGCCTGCTATGGATTCCGGTTAACTGGAGGTTGACCGACTCAGAGCTACAGGAGTGCTGCTGGATAGCTGACGGGTAGCAGAAGACGGTCAACGGGGAGATTGACCGGATGAAAGAAGAGGACGGTCGATGGAAAGTTGACCGGCTAAGGTTGGAGAGAAAATCTGGAGAGGATTTTCGGAGAGCATTTTCAGAGTGAAAAATGTTTAAGCGCCTTTAAGAAGAGCTTTCCGGTTAACCTGTTGACCTGCTGAGAAGAAAGAATTTATGAGTTTGTAACAGTGGTATAGAATTGCCCGCGGACATGACTAAGTGCACAGTAGCATCCGGAGATATGGGCTTTGCACAATAATGACCAAGGACATAGGATGCTCGAGGTCGTTGTCACTCCTTGGAGACCAAAGAACGCCAGAGGACTCTTGTGATGGCCAAAGGGCACAGATGGTCTGGAAACTTGACTACAGCAACGACTAAGGACGTTGTGAATAGCTGGCAGCTAGTTGTTGACAGTTGGCTCTGCAGAGTAGGTGGCAGACCTGCGGTTTGTGTACGCCATCTGTTGGCAGGATTGCAGAGTTGGTAGGCAAAGTTGTTGGCAGGTTACAGAGAAAGTGGCAGGCGTTTGTCCACACGCAACTTGCCAATTAGTTGAAGGTCTCCAGGCAGATTATCATATATACGCATGCTGGGCATGCTGAGCAGAGGGTGGTATGTGAAAACAACCAAGGTGGGGAGATGACACCAGTGTGGGTGTCCAAAGGAAAGCCACCGTGTGTGTGGGCTTGGCACTAAGGAGAGCACGGAAGTTCCAGCAAGTGCGGGTTGCACCGGGCTGGTGTGTGAGACAACACTAGCGACGCTGTGCGCCGGCCGCATGAGTACGGGGGTGAAACGACAGTTACCGTTTCATCAACACTTGTAAAATGAGATAACAGAGAGTACCACAATGATGAGAGAAAGAGTAGAAGAAATAGAGAGCAGTGAGTGAAATATAAAGTGTGAGACTTTTGTATTCTCGTACTCTATTCTTTAATTTTTGCCTCTAGGGCTTATGTAGCCAGGGTGGTTGCTATATTCTGTCTCTAAATTTGTGTAACCATTTTACGTAATAGATTTATTGATAGACTGTGTCTTGTAATTTTTTTCTTAGTTGAGAAGAAATTTTCACGTAAAAAATTATTGTGCACCTATTGTATTCCTTATTCATACTATATGGTCGCTGACGATGACGGAGGGGTTCTGATATTCCGCTACTATCGGATCGGGTGGATCCGGGTGTCGAACCTCAACAAGTGGTATTAGAGACGGTCAAGTCTCTTCTGATACCAACCAGGTTGAGATCAGCCCATGCCCAAAAATGGTTACTTGCGGAGGGTGCTGACTGGAAAGGGCTACCTGTAGAGTTGCTAAGCTACTGCTAGAGTGGAATGAAGCGTTGCAAGGGGAAGCCGCCGAGTGAAGTGCCACAGAAATGGAGGCGACGAGGTCTGTGACGGTCGAATTTTATCTGGACTCATCGTGGAAGAGTTTGCCATATAGTGTATAACTGAAAGAAATTGTAAAAAGCACAGCGGAGCTAGTAGAGCCAAAGGCGGAGCTGTGTAAGGCCAAGGGCGGAGTTGAGCAGGGCCAACGGCGAAACCAGCAAGGCCAACGGTGGAGTCAGCAGGGTCAATGGTGGAATTGAGGTGGCGAAGGTATGGTAGAATGAATTGACTGCGAGAAAAAAAAAACTGAAGGGGAGTTGAAGAACTCCAAGTTTAGTAGGGTGGAAGAAGGTATCATTCTGCAGAGGCCAACACCAGATTCCCAGTTTAGGGGAAGCTGTCGGAAGGCAGGCGATGGCGATCGTCGTGTAAAGACGAAGGTGTTCCCCACAAGGTTGTGAGAAAAAGTTTATTGGGTCCGATCACTCCCTTGTAAGTAACCCAATAAACTGGTTTGTCATCGGAGGATCTCTGGAGAACAAATGATGAAGTTTATTTGGTGGAAGTCAGGAGAATAATGGACGGTCAATGGTGATTGATCGGCGGATGGCCTGCTGTAGATTTCGGTCAACTCTAGGTTGACCGACTGAGAGCTGCAAGAGTGATGCTGGATGGAGGATGGGTAGTAGAAGACGGTCAATCGGGAGGTTGACCGGATAGCAATAGAAGATGGTCAACGGGGAGGTTGACCGGATGAAAGCAGATGACGGTCAACAAAAAGTTAACCGGCTAATGTTGGAGAGGAAATCCGGACAGGATTTTCGGAGAGCATTTTTAAAGTAAAAAATGCTGGAGCGCCTTTCAGAAGAGATTGCCGGTCAACCTGTTGACCGGCTGAGAAGAAAGAATTTACCAATTTGTGACAATAGTATAGAATTGGCCATGAACATGGCTGAGTGCACAATAGTGTCCAGAGATATAGGTTATGCACAATAATGACCGATGACATGGGTTGTTTGAGGTCGTTGTCACTGTTTGGAAACCAAGGAACGCCAGAGGACTCTTGCGATGGACAAAGGGTACATATAGTCCAAGAACTTGATTACAGCAACAACTAAGAACGTTTTGGACAACTGGCACCAAGTTGTGGGCAGCTGGCAATGCAGAGCAGGTGGCAGACCTACAGTTTGTGTACGCCGTCTGTTGATAAGATTGTAGAGTTTGTGGGCAAAGTTGTTGACAGGTTGTAGAGCAGATGGTAGGCGTTTGTCCACACGTAACCTACCTATTGGTTAAAGGTCTCCAGGCAGATTATTATATATACGCATGCTGGGCATGCTAAATAGAGGGTGGTATGTGAAAACCACCAAGGTGGTGAGAAGACACCAATATGGGTGTCCAGAGGAAAGCCACCGTGTGCATGGGTTTGGCAACAAAGAGATCACGGAAGTCCCAGTAGGTGCGGGTTGCACCGGGCTGGTGTGTGAGACAACACCAGGGGCACTGTGCGCCAGCCGCATCAGTGCAGAGGTGAAACGGCTGTTGCCGTTTCATCAATACTTGTAAAATGAGAGAGCAGAGAGTACCATAGTGAGAAGAGAAAGAGTAGAAGAAAGAGAAAGCAGTGAGTGAAATACAAAGTATGAGGCCTTTGTATTCTCTTGCTCTGTTCTTCGATTTTTGTTTCTAAGGCTTGTGTAGTCAGGGTGGTTACTATATTCTATCTCTGTATTTGTGTAACTATTTTACATAGTGAATTTATTTGTGGACTTTATGTCCCGTATTTTTTCCCCTTAGTTGAGAAGAGATTTTCACGTAAAAAATATTGTGCACCTCTTGTATTCTTTATTTCTACTATATGGTGGCTGACGATGACGGAGGGATTCGGGTATTCTACTGCTACTAGATCGGGTGAATCCGAGTGTTGAACCCCAATAATTAGGAAATCAAAATATTGCTTATATGAAGTTAAATTTATGAAATCGGTTAGATTTGCTCCCCCCTAGTGCTAGATTAGGCCAGGAGAGTTAGGAAATTCTTACAAGAATTAGATGATATGATAATGAGGCATTTCATGCCTTTGAGATTGAGGACTTCCCAAAAAAGTGTTGAATGGGGCTTTTAAAGTACTGCAAAGAAATAAAAAAAAAAAACAAAGGATAAGGATTTCATGTTCAATTGATTAAGATCTAAGAAGAGAAGGCAAATTGTTCAATTTGCAAGCGAAGGCAAATAGAATGGCCTGCAGAACAAATAATGTTTCCATCATTTTTTGGGATCAATTTTAATTACTTTATGCATCAGGTTCTATTGGCATATTCTTAATAAGCTTATATAAAAGATCAGCCATGGACACATAATGTTTTGTGAAAATCATACAACATTAAAATTGACAATTAAGTTATAATGGGTGCATATTAATGGACAATTTCAAATTTATTGATTAATTTTATTAGATAATTATGAAAAGATTGATTAAATACAGTCTCAATTTGACGGTATATATTGAGAAATATTTATAACAAAATTAGGACTATAAAAGATAAGATTTAAGGACCTGATCAATAAGACTCTAACACAATGCTACGAAACAAACCGAGTCAAAAACTTAATACTATTATTATTATTATTATTATTAGACTATGCTAAGCGGTCCAGTGAAGCTGTGTGACAGCCCGCGAATTGATGTGACTTTTCGAAAAGTGGAAACCATTTAAACAATGCATCGTTTGGGGTGTGTGGGGGCCGAGACGGGGGCGCCGACGCCCGTACGACACCCGTGTCGATTCATCCAACGGACATTTTTGATTCAAAAAAAAACTTTTTTTTTGTTTTTTGCTTTTTCAATAACAAAAGAAAACGTCCGTTGGATGCCGTGGGATTTAACGGACGAAACGCGACGTTATACGTACGTCGTACGGCTATTAATTACTTTTCATCTTATCTATTAATAGTGGAGCTATAGTTGTCGTATTGCTTGTCTTTTTTATCAAATGTTTTTGATAAAATTTGGAAAGTAACTATCATTGAAAAAAAAAAAAAGAATTTTTTAAAAGGGAGTATATAACATTAAAAAATATAAATTAAATAAATTAAAGTATTAGGCTATTTAGTTGCTAAAAAATAGCATATGTGGGAAATAATATATATATTAATAATAATAAAATAAAAATAACTAATATATCTCTTAATTTATCTATAAAATACTTATTTTATTTAATAATATAATTAAGATAAATTTGTTATTTTATATTTTTAGTACTGACTGTACACAATAATGGCACATGGTAGGGTAGTATCAGTTGTCGAGGGTGGTCATCCCGTGACTGTCGCTTAAAATATTTATCAAAAAATTTTGTAGATAGAATGCATTATTGACAATTGGGCCCCATTTGCAATGTGAGCCCGGATCAATTGTGTTTATATCATATCTAACAACTAGCCACTATTTTGTACCACCGATTTTTTTCATCTTATCTCGCATATAAAAATGATTTTTTTTTTAAAAGAAGACAATGCTAAATAATTTTTAAATAAAATCCAACATATATATAAATTAATTTAAAAGGTCAAAAAGAAAAATTCAAAAATACTAGGCCATTTTCAATAACTTTAAGAATTGAAAAATGAATTGTATAATAATACAAGATAAGGATTTCAAAACAGTAAGAATTCTTAAATTTAATGTAATTTAAGTACTGAGATTTAAAATATAGAATATAAAAAGATATTAATAAATTAAAATAATTAAATATTATAATTTTTACGCTATCTAGGTTGTAAAACCTTTTACTTAAAAAACGACACAAGATATTAAATATTTTTTAAATAAAATCTAACAATATATAAAAATTAGAGAAAAGAGTAAAAAATAAAATAAAGAAAGAAAATTATGAAATATTAGGCCATTTGTTAATAACTTCATGAATTGAAAAATGATTTGTATAATAATCCCAGACAAGGGACACTGTCCTTAAATTTACAATTGAGTGAGTAAATCCTGAAATCTAAATAAGTGAATAAATTTTATAAATTTTTAATTGATTCAAAAAATTTATTTATATTTGTGTGCCGCATTTAAACATATCTCAAGTGAATAAGGTTCCATATTTTGGCCAGTAAGGTACTATTTGAAGCATATGAACCAGTGATATTTAAGACTACCAACAATTAAAAGTCATTATCCACGGGATCTAAGCTCGATCTTGCTGTGTTCTTTGGTGTATGATTTGTGTGTAATCTTTCGTCATCTATTAAAAATAAAAAAAATTAATTGAATATGTAAATTTATATTTAGACTAAAATGGTTGATTATACTGTACGAGTCAATAAATCAATTAATAATATATATCGGGCTTATGGATGAAAGAAGCTGCTACTTATGCCCATGCAGCAGCAATCCATGCCACTCTTGAATTTTAATTTGATAGGCATAATTTAGCTTTTGTAAAATTTTTTTAAAAATATAAATAATTTTAGATTTAGCTTTATAAAATAGTATAGCAATTAGATTATTTTAGCATAAAAAAATAATTTAAAAATTTTTTAAATTATATATTTTAATTATTAAATTTCACTGGTCATATCATTATATATTTATAAAAAAAGTAATTAAAAAAATAATAATAATTATTATAATAATTATTCTATCTCCACTTCAATCTTTGGTGACATTTGCATTAAATATCAATGCTGGCCAGCAGTGCAAAGCAAAACGACATCGTAAAGTGGTCCAGTGAAGTTGTGTTGGCAGCCAGCTAATTGATGTGACCTATCAAAAAGTAGAAACTGGTTAAACGGTGCATCGTTCGTGACTTTTGAGTATTAAAACTCGGCCGTCAATTATTTCTCATCTTATCCGTTGATAGTGGAGCTAAAGTTGCCGTATTGCTTGTCCTATCTATCAAATTCTTTTGATAAAATTTGTAAAGTAACTGTCATTCGAAAAAAAAATAAATGAATTTTTTAAAGTTGGTATATGACATCAAAAAATATAAATTAAATAAATTAAAATATTAAGTTATTTAGTTGCCAAAAATAGAATACGTGGAGAATAAAATATATATTAATAATAATAAAATAAAAATAATTAATATATCTCTTAATTTTTTTATAACTTAATTAATTTATTCAATAACATAATTATGATAAATTTATTATTTTATATTTTGATATTAATTATACATAATAATAATACATGGTAGGATAGTATTAGTTGTCAAATATTGTCAGCTCGTAACTAACATTCTATGATTGTCTCTTAAAATATTTATTAAAAAATTTGGCAAATGGAATACATTATTGGCGATTGGGCCCCATTTCTAATGTGAGTCCGGATCAATTGTGTTTGGATTATATTCAACAACTAGCTACTATTTTCTACAATTGACTTTTTTTATATTCTCTCGCATATAAAAATGAATTCTTTTTAAAAGACAACATTAAATATTTTTTAAATAAAATCCAATAATATATATAATTTTTTTGGTAATTAACCTATAATATATATTAATTAGTTTAAAATGTTAAAAAGAAAATTCGAAAATACTAAGCCATTTGTTAATAACCTTATGAATTGGGAAATGATTTGCGTAATAATACAGGATAAGAGACTTTAATATAGCAACAATCCTTAAATCTAAAGTGATATAAGTGCTAAGATTTAAAATTTAAAATATAAAAATATATTAATAAATTAAAATAATTAACTATTATGATATCAAAATATTTATATTACATTAAAAAAAATTAAAAATATATTTTGTATATATATTTTTTTCTAAACTTTAAATCTCAATCTTTTAATACATAATAAGGATTAATAGTCCATTAAAGGGTCTCCAATGATAAGGCTTAAGGTTGAACCAAGGGAAATTATAACTCCTTAATAAAGTGTACTATTTATACTTACCTCACTACATAAATGATAAGGTATAAATTAAGTATAATATTAAAAAAAATTAAAATTATAAACAGTTTATTTAAAAAATTTTAAAACTATTAAATTTATTTAAATAATTTAAATTAAAAAAAAATATGTACTGAAGTCAGAGGTGGAGGGCTCCTATTTGAATAATGGAGTTGCCTTCGGACAAGCAAAAGCAGTCCATCTGACCAGTGTGAATTATTGCTTCCTTTGCCAGCTATGCATCAACACAATTCGTCTTCCACCAAAAATTAAAAAGAAAAAAAGTCACCTCAAATGCTGCCCTTTTTATAGTGTTAAAGTTTGAAACTTGAAGTGCCAAGTGATCAACTCTTTGCAATACTTTTCCCAAAAAAAAAAAAAAAAAAACCTCTTTGCAAAGAAACCACTGTTAGTTTTCTTTTGATTTTGAGTAGTCGGTAAGATGAGTTTGGAATCTGCCATTGTCTCGTTTACAGTTCAAAAATTAGGCGACGCTTTGATTCAGGAGGCAAAACTCTTATCTGGCGTAAAAGACCAAATTGAAAGCCTGCAAGGAGAACTGAGATTTATAAATGGCTATCTGAAGGATGTTGATGAAAGGCTACAAGAAGGCAACGAAGCACTCCGCGTCCGAATCGAAGAAACTAGGAGGATTAGTTTTCGAATTGAAGACGTGATTGACTCATTCATCCTCGCCGGTCGTACGAGGAGAGGAAAAAGCCTCCTTCAAAGGTATGCTTGTTGCTTCAATTATGTCGTGGACACCCATCAAATAGCAAATGAGATTGACGGAATCAAAACCAGAATAACGAAAATTGCGGAAATGTTTCAAAGGTACCAGGTTGGACAGACGGCTGAACCAATCCAAAGGTGGCGGCCACGGGGTGATCCCAACCGCGACGATGATTATGTTGTTGGCTTCAAGAATGAAACCGCAATGTTACTTGAGAAACTGACTACAGAAAATGATCAAACCTCCACTCTGTGCATCGTGGGAATGGGTGGTTCTGGTAAAACTACTCTAGCAAGAAAATTATACAATCACCACATCATCAAGCGGCACTTTAAGAGTCAGGCATGGGTGTCTGTATCACAGGAATGGAATACCCAACAAATCTTGGTTGATATCCTGAAGCAAGTTACTGGTCAAAAGAAAAACCCAGATGAAATCGGGAGCATCGAGGAGTTGCTGGAGGAACTTCGAAAATATTTAGAGCAAACATCATACTTGATAATTCTTGATGACGTCTGGAAAAGAGAATCTTTACGAGCCTTGCTTCCGGCTTTCCCAATTGGTATTAAAAGAAGTAGGATCATCATCACCACTCGTAACCGTGAAGTTGTTCAATTTCCTCATTTGTCTTGCTTTTTCTATGAGCCACCACGTCTTAATGAAAGTGAATCATGGGAATTATTTAGCAAGATAGCTTTGTATCAGAGGCAAAGTGCTGATATCGATGGCTTTAAGAAGTTGGGTGAACAGATGTTGAAAAAATGTGACGGGCTACCCCTTGCAATAGTTGCTTTGGGTGGAATCCTTGCTGCAAAAGAAAATATTTGTGAATGGGAAAGGGTGAGCAGAGCCGTAAGTGCAAAAGTAATGGAAGCCGAAGGTGGATATGATTACGGTTCCGTGAAAAATATGTTAGCTTTAAGCTATCAAGAATTACCTTATGATTTGAAGCCATGCTTTCTTTATTTTGCACTCTTTCCAGAAGACTGTGAGATTCGGGTTGTAACGTTGATAAATATGTGGGTAGCAGAAGGTTTTGTAACATCGCAACACTGTAATGAAAAAGAGACATTGGAAGATGTGGCGGAGCAATTTGTAGACGAATTGGTCCAACGGTGTGTCATTCAAGTCTCAGAAAGAGATTATGATGGGAGGGTTGAGTATGTTCGAATTCATGACTTAATGCGAGATCTTTGCATTAAGGAGGCAAAGAAACGAGAATTCATTGAAATTATTACTTCTGCTGCAACGACACAAGAAGTAGATGGAGCAATAACGCAATCACGTCGGGTCAGCATATGCACTTCTTCTGCTTCTAGGTATGTCTACTATTTCCCATACAGTTGATAATCATTTTCATAGCAATTTTCAAGGTCAACAAATAAGAGAACGGCAAAATTAAATAAGCAAGTAAAATTTCTTACATAATACAATATGGTTATTATTTAATTCATATTGCCATAATATGATGGATAACATCAAACTAATTTTTCAGGCAATTTAATATTATTTTTTCTAGCAGTAAGTTTTATTGCTTTTTGAAACTCTAAGATTTAAGTTGCCATATTATCAAAATTTTATTGATAAATACAAATATCAAGTTTAAAAAATTCTAATTTACATAAGCGAAACAATCACATTATTAACAAGTATATTATTATATTCATTAATTAATAGTATGCCTCCATGTTGCCTTCACAAACCAGGCTTCCTCATTTAGAGCAAAGCATATGGCGATGATGTTGGCAGTATAAGCTCTAGAATTGAGGGGGATGCTATGCAGGAATCCCTGATAGCCCCATAATTCATTTTTATCCTTTAAATTTATAAAGATCTAACAGGTCAAATTTAATATTTTGAGCACAAAAGTTTATTATTATTATTTTTTAAAGTTAAAATATATAGATAGTACAAACTATAAAAAATAAAAATAAATATTTGTATAGTTTATTTTTTTTTGTTAAGGTAAAATCACACCTTTTGGATTGAAATTCAAGATATGGGAAGAAAATAGCGTTGAGTTCTTCGATTTGTATTCCTTTTAATGATTTCATCACACTAAAAGAGTACAAATAAATAGAAAAAATTTTAAATTTAATTTTAACTATACAATGCTAATTTACGCTCTATAAATATCATGGCAAAGATCTTACTGTTAACTTGGATGATTTTTTTTTATTTTATATTTATAATTTTATATAATTTTAATAGCTAACGTCACAATAGTAAGGTTTGTCACAAAGCGTACGTAGGAGCTTCTTAATCTATCTGCTCAGTTCATATTACTAACCAAAATTTTTTGACTTGTGCAGCATAAAAATTTCCGACCAAACACAAAATTCACATGTTCGGTCAGCTTTTGTGTTTGATATCGATAATGATACAACCCAGACTATACCACGAGTGACGTTGGAGACAATGCATAAGAACTTCCGGTTATTGAAAGTTTTGCATTTTGAAAGCACGAGTAAACATAATTTTGGTCTACCGGATGAAATAGGAAATTTAACTTTTTTGAGATACCTTAATGCCAGAGTCTGGACTAACTGCAAGTTTCCCAAATCGTTGGGGAATCTACAGAATTTACTCACATTTCAGATTATCAATTCTTCCTCAAAAAGGCCAAGCTTGCCTAATGTTTTTTGGAAGATGGAGAAGCTTCGCCATCTAGTTATCATAGGCATAATTGATCCAGTCTAGAAGAAATTCAGGCTTGAAACCTTAAAGAATTTGAAAACTTTGTCGGGAGTAGTGGGAGGTGACTGGATGTTAAAAGAGATGTCAACACTGAGCCAAACTGTTACAAAGCTATATATATGGGACATATCAAGCATGAAACAGCTAGAGAGCATATTTCAGTGTCCAAGTGTCACTTTAGGCCTTCTTCAACATTTGGCCCTTCAATGGAAAGGAGCTATCCATCTTCTGTTGCAAAATTTGGAATTGTTACGCCATTGTGACCTTTTGCATAATTTAACCTTAAGTGGACGAATAAGCGAAGGCCATTCTTCACCCGTTCAGTTCCCCTCTAACCTTGTGAAATTAGATTTGTGTGAAACCTTCCTGGCATCGCAAGAGACAATGTCAATTTTGGGAAAGCTTTCCAACTTAAGGTACTTTAATTTAGGATATAATTCGTACACAGGAATTGAATGGACTTGTAGTGCTGGCGAATTCCCACAACTTAAGAAACTTCTACTCGATAGACTTCGGAATTTAGAGGAGTGGAGAATAGAAACCGGGGCAATGCCTTCTCTTAGCTACTTATCTATATATTCTTGTAAGAACATGAAGAGACTTCCAGAAGGATTGAGGCACATTACAACTCTTCAAGAGCTGGAGATCACGGCCATGCCTGAAGAATTTTACAAAAGGCTTCGACAAGCAGATAACAATGAAGAAATAGCGGACCAAGGAGAGAAGATCTCCACATTATACAGCATATCCCCATCGTGAGATTCCCTGGACGATCAGATAAAAATTAGTATGAGTATCCATCTCCGACCTCTAAGGAGGGATTAATGAGTAAGTTCATCTTTTATACTACCATTGATTACTCTAGTATTGAAGTTAATTTTAACTTAAAATGGATATTTTTAAGAACTTTTCAATAAATTGTGTTATGGAAAAGCTAGCTGTAGAGTTTCTTTTATGCTAATTTAGAATTAAAAATCTTTCATTATTTATATTATTTAAGATTTTTAATTGTACATGTAAGGAATGAGTCCGAGGTTACTTCACATGGATGAAATGTAGCCCCTGCTTTTCACCCCAAGTTGAGACACCTCGAATTGAGCAACTTGGATAGTGAATGCATGCGATAGAAACTGACATGAAATAACTGATAAAACAAAAAGATTGGTGAAGAATAGTTTATGATATTTAATTAAATAGATTAGCGGAATCTTTTCTTTTATTATTTTATTTTACTTCCTTTCTCTTTTTTCTTCCTCGATCAATTCTTAAAGTATTAAAAAATCGCACTCTAAATATTAATTTCTTTTTCATGGTTGTGTCTAAGTTTGAATGCCAACTCAAACGCCAAGGTTGCCATCGGTGCTCGATCAAATGTTGCTTCATGCTAGAAACTAATTATGGGAAAAACGGCATTTAAAATATAATTCAGACACTTTAGTTCTATCGTGAATAATAAGAAAAAAAAACATTTGTATAAAGACATGAAATTTATTGGTGAATGACTATTTATGATATGGCCAATATAATTGTCTAATATTGTGATTTTATTTACTAAAATAATTATCATAATGACATTACCATTAGATGAGAATTTAATGAATGAGTTGGACAATGAGATATATGGAGTAAATTGGCAATATATTGCCCTGATAATAGTTTCTGTGCAAGAATTTTAAAATTGTGTGGATTAATACCAGGATGTTTGTAGAAAATATTGATATTATGAAATTAAATTTGCTTGTTCTATCTAATTTTTTTTATCTCATTCTCATTTATGATCTATATCATGCAGAATCCGAGTGTTCTACAAAAAGCCAACTTGAATTGCAGTGCTTACGGTTGGCCTACTACTGGTTTATAATTATCCATTTATCTATTTTGTTTGTGTGTAATAAAATTATGTATTTTAAACTGATGTATGATATAGTCTTTGTTAGTATTTAAATTGTGTTGTGATCATCGAGTTGCTTATTTCCTAAACTCTATAAATGATTAATATCCATCCCTTTGTATTTATTATGAGAAACAATTTCATATCATATATGAAAAAAAAATATATCCATACTAATATCAAAGTAATCAAAAATATTAACCCAATTGCTTTATTAAAAATAAAATTAAAATCAAACTCTAATGCTGTCATCATACATTGCTTACTGAATTACAAAATAAATTCAAACAAACTAAAACTAACAATACAAAACAAGTGTTCTTGTTTAATTAATATTATATCAAATTGATCCAATTCTTAAATCTAAATTCTAAATAATCATCCCTTAATTCGATCTCCAACAAATAAGTATTGAGCCTCAAATTTAAAATTGTCTTTTTTTATGAAAGAACGCCCCAAGTTTAAAAGGTATGAGAAAAATTGTTTACAATATAAGTGTATAAGAATATCTTGATATTTTTTTAAAGGTAATATTATGCATCTTTTTTTTTATAATTTAAATAAAAATTAATTTTAAAATGATATAAATAATATCTCATATTTTCTAGAGTAGTGATTTATAGTTAAAAATTAAAATTATGAAAAATTATTATTTTTAAGTTTTTTAGTACCCAAACGTATCTTTGGCAATTCTTATAGTAATTTATACTATTATAGATAAATATAAAATATTTAATAAGATTTTTTTATATCACTTTTGATAATGCTTTGAAAAACAATGCTATTATTTCTTTAATTAAATAGTAATTTTTTGAATTTTAAATGGTAAATTATTTTATACAAGATACATGTATCATATTATTAACAATTAAATTAATATATTTTGTAATTTATTTCTTCTTATGCGATAAATTAAAAAATATTATTTTATTTATTAAAATACTTTCTTTTTCAAAGCAACAATTTAAAATATTATACATATAAAATAAGCTTAGTCACAAAAGAAGATTGAACTGTATAACACTGTAAACTTTACTTACCAAATGACAGACTTTGTAAATCCCTTCTCTTATGTTTTGGCTATCTTTTATATTAAAAATATCTTATTGACTAAATTGATTATGAAAATTGATTAGAATATGATTGAATTAATTAAATATTTTTTTTAAATTTTTTATTTTATTAATAATTAACTTATAAATATCTATTATATAACATACAATTACACAATTTTACCCTTTATCGAGATGGTTATGGTTTCGATTATAACATACTAGCAACAGAGGTAAATATAAAATTTAAAGAAATAAAATTAAGTAAATATTTAAATTAAAATGATATTATATTTAAATATATTTTTTAAAAACAATTTTAAAATATAGAAAAAATCTTCTAATATTAGCAAATCTTACTACAATTCTAACTCCGTATGAATCTATGTGGTGTATATGTTTGTATTGACAAATTTTACATCAACAAAAGGATGATAAATAGTACCAAAGAAATGATGATATGGGTCCCTCGTAACTTACATGTAATACATAATTTATTGTATTATATTTAATGCCAAAATCTTCTAATTGATCAATCTAATAGATAATATTTGCATTCTTTCATACGAATTTGACTTACATGATAACCGATTAATGAAAATAAAATACCAAATAATTATCTGCACTTATTGTAGTCTAACTATATTTTTAATTTCACAAGCAGCCGATCAAATTTTAATATTTTGGAATGGCAAAAGGCTAATAAGTACACATTTTTCATCTTTGTATTATTAACAAAGGATCTCTTAGTCCTACAAGTTAGTATAGTGCCATCTAAGCTAGTTTTCAATATTGGGGGTTGAATAGTTGACGAAAAAAGAAATATGATAACTTCAAAAATAATAGAAATATATATATTATCTTATGATTAGTTAAACGCAAATAAATTATGTTAGGAATCTAATCATTTTGATTCTCACTGATGAAAATGATTATAAGAATAAATGTACCAAAACAAATAAAAATGTCAGTAATGAATCTTAAAATAAATATTTTTAAATGTATTTTTTATTTTTAAAAATTATAAATCTATGCTTAGTTTGACATAGCACAACTTATATCCTTGTTATGCCTTACAAGCATAGTCAGTTGCCAGCACCCTATGAAATTGGGTTGTGCTTTCTCTGTGGCGACCCGAGCTTAAATAATCAACACACGGCTCACGTCGTACATACAGACTAAAATTTTTAAAACAAACTATAACAATTTTATATTTTCAGACTATCTCATCCTTTTAATTTAACTAAATCAAAATAAGTTTCTCCATCAACCACAAGAACATGCTAAAGAAGTAGTAAACTCAACAAAAGAAAATACATAAATCATGCCAACTTAAATTCCTCAACTGGCTACTAGAACCTCCTTCTCTATCGAAACTTCTTCCTACAACACGGATGTATTTCTTCCAAGTTAGACACTGTCTACTCAATCTGGAGCCACGAAAACATAATTATAAACCAAAACCCAACAAGTGATAATAATAAAAAACGCTAATAATAATAACGATTTCGGATACCAAACTACAAAGGTCTCAGTATACTCTATCAACTTGCTATATTCGAGACAGAATAAAACACGTTGTAAATACAACTCTAGACAAGATAGGTCCCACTTGACCCGTACATCCAAAAATAACCAGAGTGCCAATAATCATTGGTAATCTCTTGGAATCCGACATCAATGATGATTGGGGATTTTCCTAGCCCATATGTCAGCGAGAACGACCAGCATAATCACAATAATAACCAATATGGATTTCACTAAATTCGAATATCTCAAAATTCACACAAGGATATTGTCAACATAACTAATGAGGTACTCAACAATCATAGAATATCTCAAGGAAACTCATGATATCCCTGATATCATGATCTACGATGGTCACATAGCCATAAGCATCCCACCACTCTACGCAATATACCTCAACACCAAAAGGATATAAAAATAAGTATCAAACAAGCGTAGACAACAATAAGGTACCATAGCCTCCCATTCGACTAACTATCTTAATGTTTTCACGCACTCTCCTCAACCTTAACCATGAAAAGTCAATAATCTCAACACTCACGCGATCAATTGCAACGCAAAGAAAGTTTAGCAACTACAACAACTGAATTGTCGTTTGGTGTTGATAACGATCGTACTCACGCCATAAAATCTAACACAGAGTAATTTATCACAGAACCGATATATAATTTATTCTGGATTAATTCACTATGCAACTACATTCCGTTTTATTCTGAAACGATGCCTACGACTAAGGCTAACAATATTTTTATTCAAATTCCATCCCAGTTAATTTTGCAAGATTCAAATTAAACAATCAGCCACATTTATTTCTTCATAAAATCAATATACATACATAATTATTAACACAGGCCGATATATTTCGAAATGCCACATATACAAAGGGTAAATGCCTTCTACGCTCTTTAACATATGTCCACACATGAACATACATATGTTCCACACACACACAAATTTTGAACAGATTCGGGCTGATCCACTTGTCCTGAGATTTGGCTCCATTTATGAGTTAGGATCCTGCACACCACTAAAATGAACAGGAGGTCAATGTGTCGGCAAAAAATTATCTCACCGAAAACACCCCGATGCTCAAGTCAGTTAACAGCCTTGAAATTCTGAGAAGGTTACTGGAGTTAAGAATTGAAAGAAGAAAAGAGTGCAAGAGTGTATGAATCTCCAGATGAAAGAGAGGCAAAGCCGTCTTCTTGAATCTAGATCGTGGGGAGGCAGTAAACGGCTGTCAGAAATACGTTTGTATGCCTTGGGTTTTTTGAGTGTCAGCAGAGAGTAGAGAATTGTTTGTCTGTCTTAGTTGTCGTTGTGGGCGTTGTGTGAGTAAAAGCTTGCATACCCTATACCCTGAATGAGAATTCTAGGGTTTACTTAAAGATTAACAGGGTGATTTCCCTTAGTTGGAAGGTGTGATTCCCTGCGTTATTCTGGTTGGTCTTCCTTCTGCAGGGAGGTGCAAGTTGCCAAACTGACTGAGATTGCTTCCCTTCCTAGCGGTCAGCGGCTTTTCAAGTTGCTCACCTTTCTTCTATGCATTCTACCTTGGAGAGCCCCAATTGGTAGGTGATTGAAAAAATCTAACGCCTTCCTTATGAGAAGGGCGTTGATTTTGTCAATATTGGTTTTGAGTGCTGGCTGAGTTCGTGGAAGGTGCTGAAAGAGCCATTGCTGGTCGTCTACTAGATCGTAGGCTCAAGTGGGCCAGACCCATAAAAAGCCTTTTATTTTCAGTCTATTGCTACAGTGATTCCGGTCAACGCTCAAGTTGACCGTTCTGGGCGCGAGTTAGCCGCCCGTCTGTGTCTCGATGGTCAACGCTGGCGTTGACTGTTGGGAGAGCGTTTGGGCCTTCACCTCCTGTTGGGTCAACGTTGGAGTTGACTGTCCAATAGGCTATTTAGCCCTTCTTTGACCGTTAGGCCAGCCCAACCACGGTATACCCATCACTAGCCCCCATGCTGGTGGCCAGAATTCTGGCCTTCGGCATGTTCATGATTGGATGCCCCTTACTACCCTTTGTTGCTTGAAAATCCCAGAATACTCTATGAAAGGTGAGGCGTTGATTGGATCTGTTGACCATCTTTGGTCAGATCCGAAGAAGAAAATTGACCGGATCTGTTGATCGTTTTTGGTCAGATTCGGAGAAGAAAGTTGACCGGATCTGTTGACCGTCTTTGGTCAGATTCGGAGAAGAAAGTTGACTGGATCTGTTGACCGTCTTTGGCCAAATTTCGGAGAACTTTCTATGAGCCCTAATTGACACGTAGCCATTAGCCGGCTTGTTAGGCAAAAAATAAATATGTGCCTCCTATTGGTTGGACCGCTATCCAGGCCATTAATGCGTCAGAAGATCTACTTTATAAGAGGTCCACTTGGAATGCGACACGTGGCAAAAATGATGGTGTGCCTTCTCAAGGAGGTTTAAGGTGTTTCACACCGTGCTGTTTAGGTTTCCCTCCTTACACTAAGTGTTCTTTCATGCCTTCTGCTTTGTCTTCTTCGTCTTCAACCCGTTATCATTCCCAAAGAAACCCTAACTCCTATGTTAATTATGGCTTCGACCTCTGTTGCCGACATCTCTTCTGTTTTTCAAGAGAGCGATGTAAAGGCGCTGTGTGTTGAATTTAACATCCCGAAGGACATTACGTGGAGGGTTCCGAACAAGGATGACATGGCCTTCTCGCCACCGGCGGGACACGTGACAGTGTATGCGGTCCACCTGAGGAGTGGTCTCCGTCTTCCTCTTCTGGACGACTTGCAGTCGATCTTTCAAGCTCTGTGAGTTCCTGTCGCCTAATTCCATGCTAATGTTATACGGTATATTTGTACTCTTTGTATCTTCCTTTGTAAGTATTCTAAGTGACTGACAATGTCCATGGTGAAGGAGCTATTTAAGATAAATCAGGGAGGTGAGCGGATCTTCCTGATTCCCCGTAGAGGCCTAAAGATAAATACGGTCATCTACGACTCACTGAAGGACTGAAAGAACGGGTTCTTCTTCGTGAGTGTGACGGAGACCTAGCCCCTGGCAAAGTATTGGGGTCAAGTGCGGAAAGTGTATACTCGGACGCCGTCTGTGGTGAAGACGGCGTCCTTAGAGTAGTTGACCAAACTGGTCAAAAACCACATTTCTGATTTCAAAAGGGATTTCTTGGTCTCTAGGGTAGAGGCCAAGAAGGTAAACTGGGGACCGCCTTCCCCGGTTCAGAAGCTCAAGGCACCGCCGTAGGCAATGATGATGCGCTCGGAGGAGTCCAGGGGCCTATTCATCAGCCCCCGTCCAACAGATGACGATTTCATCGGCCCACGGCCCAAAAGGATGGCAGTGGAGACGCCATCATCGTCTTCGTGGCCCGACTATATCGCCTCCAGGATTTGCAGCGGCCCCAGCAGTACCACAGGGATGGAGAAGTCTTTTGAGGACCTACCGAAGGCTAGGAGAGAAGGCGTTATCCTGGCACAACCCGCGCCACAAGTGGTTCCCCGAGCGGCACAGACGGAGACTTTTTCAGAGCCAACCTGTGAGCCGCCGGCTAAGGCGCAGGAGACGTCTATCGGCTCTTCAGCCATGCAGATGCCTGCTGAGTAGCCGGTGGTTGATCTTGATCCTCCAGCAGCCATAGTGGAGGTTATCGCTGGGAAGCCTGCTGCCGCCGTAGATGACGTCGATGAGGGGCTCCTGCATGAGATCCTGGAGGAGGCCACTGCAAGCTCCGCTTGCGAGAGCATAGTTTCCAGCCCGCCGCCGCCTGAGCCAGACTTGGAGGCAAGACCTGAGAGGCTTGCGCAGAGAGTCTGGGAGGTATAATCCTTCACGACACTTTCTGCATAATTTCTCCTTTTAGAATTCCTAATTTGTTTTGTTTTTTTGATACAGAAGGAGAAGGTGATGGCTACCATTACCAAGGTGATGGACCAGCGGGACCAGGTGATCTCTGACAGGGAGGCAGAGATTGCCTGGTTGGATGCAAAGCTGGCGACTTTGGGGGCGGAGTATAGGACCGACGCTGCTGCCTTGCAGACTGTTCTGGCCGATACGGAAGCTGAGAATGCTAGTTTGAAGGAGGAGAATGCCCGACTAAGACAGGAGAACGAGCGACTCACTAGGCACCTTAGCTAGCTTGGAGAGCAGCTGACGGAGCTAGAGAATTGCCTGAGCCTCCGAATAAGCCCCCACGAGATTGAGCAGCTGATGTGGTCGCGGATGTGGGAAGGGGTCAATATGTGTCGGCGTATCACGCAGCTTATTGACCCTAATTTCCCGGTGGACCTGCTGAATATGTCAAACAGGTCCGCCCAGACCCGCGACAGTCTCGTGAGGGATCCACGAGACGGTCAGGCGCCGCCTCAGCCGCCTCCTTAGCCTTTTGCTGATTTTTGGCCTTCCCATTGTATTATGTACATTATAATATGTTTAAAGGCAATAAAATGAGAATTTTTTCACTTTGTGTCCATTTCTTTTTACTGTTTTGTGCTTGCATGTCTACTGTACTGGACAGCCAACTTAGTTAGCTGGCAGCCATTGCATTGCTGCCAAAGGAGTGAAATCTTAGGCCTTTTGGTAGGCGGTTGTGTGTTAACCGGCCTAGTAGTGGCGGCTTGTGAGTGAAGCTTGGTGGCGCTGCCCAAGCGTTGACTTGGGAGAAGAATTTTTCTCCCTTCGATGATTGTTGATTGATCACACTATCTCCTCGTGGAGGAGGTCGTTGCGTGTGTTGCGCTAGCCCCCTAAAATTTTGAACGCTAACGGGCCACTTAGATGAACAAGGTTTAGATTTGACCACATACGGGCTGCCTGGATGACCAGGGTTTAATACAACCTCTAACAGGCCGTTCGGATGACCGAGGTTTATACTAGGCCGCTTATGGGCCACCTGGATGACCAGGGTTTAAATATGATCACTAACGGGCTGCTCGGATGACCGAGGTTTATGTTCGACCACTTATGGGCCGCCTGGATGACTAGGGTTTATTAATGAGAGGGTGAGGACCCTCCCGACTTAGGGGCATTCTAGGTCGGGTAACCTGCAAAGCAAACACTATATATATGCACACAGGAAGGGGGAGGCAGTATGCTAAGGAAACACTCATTTTGGCAAATTGACTCAAGCAAGCAAATACGTGCACACAATAATGCAAATACGTACCTGTTCCCTTTATTGGAAGTAACTTTTGAGGTGGACTGCGTTTCACATTCGGGGGACCAACTTTTCATCTTGGTTCTGGAGTTTGTATGCTCCGTTTCGCAGGATGGCGGAGACTAGGAAAGGCCATTCCCAATTAGGGGGAAGCTTATTGTAGTCGGCCAGCTTGCCTGTGACTTCGACGCCTCGCAAGACCAGATCTCCAACATCGAATTGTCACGCCTTCACCTTTTTATTGTAGTATCGCGCAATTCGATGTTGGTAGCCACTGTCCGCATTCTGGTGGCGTCGCGGGCTTCCTCCAACAAATCTAGGTGTTCCCTGATTTTTTGGGAGTTTCCCTATGAGTCAAACGATTCCACCCTAAGACTTGAAAGCCCGATTTCGACCGAGATTACCGCTTCAGTCTCATAATAGAGACTAAAGGGCGTCTCGCGCGTTGGTTCTTTCTGGGTTGTCCGGTAAGACCAGAGAACTGAGGGGAGCTCGTCTATCCAGGAGCCCCCTGCGTCCTCCAGCTTGGTCATTAACCAGTGGAGTAGCGTTCGGTTCGTGACCTCTACCTGTTCATTCGCTTGGAGGTATGCCACCGAAGTGTGGACCAGCTTAATGTCAAGGCTGGCGCAATACTTGGTGAAGCGTTTTTCCAAAAATTGGGTCCCGTAGTCGATCACGAGGACCTTAGGTACGCCAAATCTGCAAATAATGTTCTGGCAAAGGAATTCAAGAGCATTGTACTCCGTAATCTTTCCCAGTGGGATGGCCTCGACCCACTTGGTGAAATAGTCGATGCCCACGATGATGAACTTCTTTTGCCCCGTGGCAATGGGAAATGGGCCGAGAATATTGAACCCTATTACGCGAAGGGCCAAGGGGCCTGAAGTGTCTTCAGCTCAGCGGATGGCTAGTGGTAAAGGTTACTGTGAAACTGGCAGCTTTTACACTTCTTCACAAATTCAAGCGCTTCTTTTTTCATCGATGGCCAGTAGTAGTCCTACCGCATGACCTTGAAAGCTAAATTTTTTCCGCCAATATGCGATCCGCAAATCCCGATGTGCAATTCGCCCAAAGCGTAGTCAGCCTCTTCAGAAGTTAGACATCAGAGATATGGGTTGAGTAGCCATGGAGATATAGCCGTCCGTCAACCACAGTGTACCAGCTAGCTGTCTTTTTTATTTGCTTAGCCTTCTTTGCATCTTCCAGCAATAATCTGTCAGCCAGATAGCTAAGGTAGAGCGTCATCCAGTTTTCTACTTCGAAAATATGCATCGCCTCCTGTTTCTCTATGCTGGGAGCGTTCAAAATCTCCCTCATGTCCCTCAGGTACTGTTTTGGATTTTCGGTTGCAGCGGCTCTAGCCAGCTGATCTGCCTTCTAGTTCTCAGTTCTAGGAACATGAACCAGGGTTAATTTGTTGAAACCCTGGGCGGTCTCCCTTGCCTTTGCCAAATACTTGGCCAGGTGATGGTTGTTTACCTCGAAGTCTCCGTTAACTTGGTTAACGATTAGTTCGGAGCCGCTGTAGACTGGCAACTTCTTAGCAGAGCACTCCTTGGCTAATCATAATTCGGTTAACAGGATCTCGTATTCGACAACGTTGTTGATTGCCGGGAAATGGAATCTGAAGGAATACTTCACCTCAAACCCGTCGGGGGTCGTGAGGATCACTCCAGTGCCACTGCCAGTGTCTTTAGATGATCCGTCTACGCGAAGTATCCATTTTGAAACTCCGTCAAGCTATTCCACGCTTTCTGCGGGCTACTCTTTAAGAACTGGGGTCGTAGTTTCAACAATAAAGTCAACCAAAGCCTGCGCTTTTACAGCAAATCTGGGCCAAAATTTGATGTCGAACTTGCCCAACTCGATAGGTCATTTTACCAGCCGTCCAGAAACGTCAAGTTTCTGGAGTATATTCTTAGAGGCTGGTCTGTAAAGATCACTACACAGTGCGCCTAAAAGTATAACCTTAACTTCCGCGTAGAAAATATAAGTGCCAAGGCTAGTTTTTCGGCGTGCGAGTAGCGGGGTCTTGGGTCGATCAATGTTTTACTTACGTAGTAAACAGGTCGTTGAGTGTCGGAGTCCTGTCATACGAGGACAAAACTGAAGGATGCTTCCGATACTGCCACGTAGAGATACAGCACTTCTCCACCGTTGGGTGACACTAGCAACAGTGGGCTGGCTAGATACTGCTTCAATTCATCGAAAGCTATCGGACAGTCTGCCGTCTATTGAAACCCATTGGATTTTGTTCCTCTTATGGCCTTAAAGAAGGGCTGGTACTTGTCACCAAATTTCGCGAGGAAGCGGGACAGTGCTGCTAGCTGTCCAATCAATCGCTGGACGTCATTTATGCTCCGCGGGGAAGCCATGTCTGCGAGCGCCTTAATCTTCTCTAGGTTTGCCTCAATTCCCCGTTGAGAGACGATGAAACCCAAAAATTTACCGGAGGCTAACCCGAAGACACACTTAGCCGGGTTCAGCTTCATGTGATGCTTGCAAAGTACTTCAAACAACTCTGTTAGGTCGCGAATATGGTCGCCGGTGACCTTACCCTTGACGAGCATTTCGTCGACTTAGACCTCCAAGTTACGACTGATCTGTTTTTCAAACATCTTGTTGACCAGTTGTTGATAGATTGCTCCAATATTTTTTAGTTTGAAGGGTATCACTTTGTAGCAGTAGGTCCCCTGATCAGTCATGAACGAGGTGTACTCATCGTCCTCTAGACTCATCCAGATCTGGTTGTAACCCGAATAGGGGTCCATGAAACTTAGCAACTCATGTCCGACTGTTGAGTCAACCAGCAGGTCGATCCTGGGCAAGGAAAAGCTGTCCTTTGGGGAGACTTTGTTAATGTCGGTGAAATCGACGCACATCCGTCATTTCCCATTGCTTTTCTTCATCAGGATGTCGTTAGAGAGCTAATCCGGGCAGTGGACTTCTCTAATAAATCCTACGTCAGCAGTTTTTTCACTTCCTCTCGGATGACGATCAGCTTTTCTACGGAGTGGTTTCTCCACTTCTGCCTGACGAGCTTCCGGCCAGGATCAAACCCCAACTTGTGGACCATCACCTCAGCCGGAATCCCAGACATGTCTGCTGGAGTCCATGCGAAAATATCAGCGTTTCGTCACAAAAACGCGATCAACTCATCACGCAGTGTTCCGATGAGTGAGCCGCCGATCTGTACACACCTTTTCGGTTCCTCCAAGTTTAGTGGGACTAGATCCGTGGCTTCGCCAGACTGTGTTTGCTGCAGTGTTGTCTCATCTCGATGATTAAGTTTCCCAACTGTTCTAGTGCTGCCGCTAGGGGCAACCTGAGACATGTAGCATGTCCGCCTAGTGACTTGGCCACCTAATACCTCTCCTACACCGTAAGACGTTGGGAACTTTATCTTGAGGTATGAAATTGAGGTGACTGCCTCAAACGCCGTTAAGCACGGTCTGCCTAGTATAGCGTTATAGACAAAGGGTAGGTCGACCACCAAAAAGGTGAGTGTCTGACTCGCTGTTTTTGGATACATGCTTAAGGTGACTTCCTGTTGGATGATTCCTTAGACGGGCACTAGCTCGTTGTCAAGGCCATACAATTGGCCTTCGGTAGGTTTTAATGGTTCTTTTTAAGCCTAGTTTAA
>BSYO01000019.1:1553393-1623476 GCA_033239525.1 Nepenthes gracilis | reverse complement strand
TCTGAGCCTTTGACAAATAAATATGCTTGCTAAGCTCGCCCTCTTCCTTATATGTCATCATAAGCCCCAATCATAGCAGCTTTTAGTTGGTGAATAAAACCAGTTAAATTTCTCACATCATATACAGCAGCGATCACTTCCGTCACAATCTATACTTTTCATTCAAAAATTTTCACTGCTAATTTACCTGTTAAGCCGTCTTCAAAGGACTTTTTAGGTCTATACCACCAAGTCCGTGTAACACCATAGTTCTTATAACTGTTTCTTAAATTCACCAAATGGTGCTCTGAAAGTGTCACTGCAATCTTCCAAAAGGAAATACTTCATAAGGCTTCCAAGTTTAAAAGCTACTGGCCCGCTGCACAGGTCATGGAAACAAGGGCAAAAAATAAGTCGGTAAACTTGTGAAAATGCTCTTGATAATTGTAATCCTTCCACCCTTAAGTATTGCTTCTTCCATGCCCCTAATCTCCTTTCAATTTTGTTAGAGACTTTTGTCTTATTGGCATATTCCGTGACCATATGTATCTTTGTTTTGATGTCGGGTTGTGGGTTGTCTAGTTAAAGTTCGTTCGGTCCGATCTCCACACGCTCGAGCCCGCCCGCTCGCCTGGTGCTCGCTAGCGGCTCGAGTCTTAAAACCAGAACCTCCACCGCTTGATGCATGCTCGCTGGCCGCTCGAGCCGAAATCCCAGAATGGGGGCCGCTCACATCGCGCGCTCGATCCGGCTCGGCGCCCGCAAGGTTTCCCACGAAACCCTACTACGCTCGGCGGCGGCCCCAACAACGAGAATTTCAAACGCGATTTTTGGCTCCTCTATAAATATTGGCTTATATTTTTGAAACCCTAAGGACACCATAAACATTCTGGAGAGATTATTTTGAGCCCCCTTTGGAGAAGAAAGCTTTACATGCTTCAATTGCTTTAGCTTCTCTTGAGAAAACCAAAAGACATTCTTTGAGCTTCATGATCTAAAGAGTTTTCTCACCATTTTTCTTCTTCTTTTTCACTTCAAACTTTCATCCTTCTACCTGCGTTGGAGACGGTTCGTAAAAAAGGAGATCCGATCGTGGTTGGCTATTCAAGTGGCACGAGAGGGAAGAGTGGCTTGAAGACCGGAAGGTGTCGATTCGTTGCATGCGGGCAAATCAAGGAGTTCCTTGGTAGGGATCATGTGTCGGGAGTAAGTCGGCTAGGTTAGCGCGTCGTTCGTTACCACCTGATTGTAAGTTGATTTTCATAGTGCATTCTTCCCGGCCGTTGAAGCCGGAGTATTTTTCTCGATACCGTGGGTATCGAGTTTTCACTCGTCACCAAAAATCGGGTCTTTATTATTGTTGTTCATTATTATATACATATTGTGCATGCTTATTAATGCTTATACATCTAGAGTTAAATATCCCTTACGTGTATCGGATATTTAATTTAATTAATTTATTTTATTGCCTTGCTATACTTGAAACGGAAGTGAAACACGTGAGCACCGAAACGTCTTTCTTTCGATTGGTATCGGGAGACTTACCCCGATCCGCGACCCCGATCTAGATGTACACGAGTGGATCACTCTGCCTCCTCCTTCTTTGATGGGAGTAACTATCTTATTGGAAGGTCCAGGATGAGAGCCCTCCTTAAATTAATGGATGAGCGTGTATGGGCTAGTACCCAAAGGTGGGTGGACTCCACCTAAAAGTGGTGATGAGCTAAAAGCTCTTTATTTGTGGTCAAAAAAGAAGAACTTGATGCTTGCAACTTGAATAGTAAGGGTTACATGCTATTTTTATGTTTGTATCTCCCGGTGAGTTTAAACGAATCTCAATGTGTGAGATTTCTAAAGATCGTGGGATATTTTAGAAATCACTCATGAAGGCACAAAATTAGTCAAAATTCAAAAGTACAAATGCTCACCACGAGATTTGAAGAAATAAAAATGAAAGATGATGAGACTTTTGATGAGTTCTATGCCAAATTGAATGATATCAAATTTCACGTTTAATTTAGGAAACGAATCCGAAAATAGGATTGTTAGAAAAGTTCTCCGATCTTTGCCTCGAACGATTTAGACCTAAAGTGACAGCGATTGAAGAAAGCAAAGATTTAGATAATTTAAAAAATCAAGAACTCAGAGGGTCCCTACAAACATATGAGCTTACATTGCCTCGGTCAAGACAAAATAAATCTCTTGCTTTAAAATCAAGTAGGGAAGAGCATAACCGTGATTAGATGAGGAATCATGTAGTGATGACGATTTTTCATTATTTGTTAAGAATTTTAAAAATTCTTAAAGAAAAAGAACTCATCGTTCGAAAAATTAGATGTGGACTTAAAACGATCACATAAATTTGAGAAGAAAGACCGACGTGAGAGTAAGGACTCCAAATCAAAAACTTTCCAAGGAGTCCAATGCCATGAGTGTAAAGGTTTTGGTCACTATCGGGCTGAATGCCCAAACCTTAAACGCCAACAAGGGCAATCCTTCAAAGCTAATGTGACCCTTAGCGATGATGAAGAAGAAGAGGGTGAAAATTATTCTGCAAATGGCCCTGTCAAGTACATGGCTTTTATGACCTCCATGTGTGAAAATTCAGAAGATAATATTGATCAATCTGATGACTCTAAGGCCGAGTCAGAAGTTGAATTTGATGGCCTTCAAGAAGCTTACGATAAACTGTTTAGGGAATGCTTGAAAGCTAAGAAACAAAATAAACCCTAAACAAGAGGGGTCATTGTTTATGAACAAGAAAGATTAGCTCTTCAATCCGAATTAGATTCTAAAACTCAAGAAATTGAGAATCGAAAGTCTCATGTACTAAACAAATAACAACTTTAGAATCGATCGAGGCCTCTCGAAAAGATTTGAAACAATTCATAAATGGGTCCACAAAATTAGATCACATGCTTGGATTGGGAAAAAGTGGTGAAATAAACGAGGGTTTGGGGTATCTTTGCAAACATTATTCGTAATGACATAAAACCTAAAACCGTGTTTATTCCGCTAAGAAAATTTCACATAATCATGCCCACACACCCAAATTCATCAGGCCGTGCCTCAACGTGTGAATAATGATTTGGCTCAACCGATCTAGGTAATCACAAGAATATGACCAATTCTTCCACCCCTAAATTTGTGCCTACCTGTCATGCATGTGGAAAAGTTGGTCACATTCGCCCAAGGTGCTACACCATGAATCATTTGCACAACCATAAACTAGGGCTTAACGTGAATAAACTTGTTGATCACCTTCAACATTTGGATGCACAAGTTAAAAGCTTGAATACAATAGTGTATTCTGTGAGACAAGTTTGGGTTAAAAAAAGTAAGCTACATTACCCATTGGCTATTCGTGACAAAAAGGGGGAGACTTGATCTCTTTGATAGGGGGCGTTTGATTTAGGGGGAGTTTGATTGGGGGAGATTAGGGGTGCCTTCTATTTGCATGTTAGTTCAAGTTATTATTATTTGAGGGGGAGTCCTGTTTATTCTCTTTAGGGGGAGGATTGTTGTATGTTACATTATTGTATGTTCTCATGCCAATGTACAATGCATGCCGTTTAAATTGCCGTTTAAATTGTTATTATCTTTTGTCCTGTTGGTACTAACATTGTTTGATCAGGACACTAAAGTATACAGGATGTCACCGCAAGACTTCCTCGCATCGCCTCAGCAGCTCTCGTATAGCTAGTTACATTATTTTATGTATTTTTTTGTGTATTACTAGGCGTAGGTTTTCATGTACACGGGTTCTATCTCGGTGGTGTCTGAACCCGTGATTCTCTTGTATTTATTTATTTATTTATTTTTTGGGTTTTGTCACGTAATTGCCAAAGGGGGAGATTGTTAGAGACTTTTATCTTATTGGCATATTCCGTGACCATATGTATCTTTGTTTTGATGTCGGGTTGTGGGTTGTCGGGTTAAAGTTCGTTCGGTCCGCTCTCCACACGCTCGAGCCCGCCCAAAGGCCGCCCGCTTGCCTGGTGCTCGCTAGCGGCTCGAGCCTTAAAACCAGAACCTCCACCGCTTGATGCATGCTCGTTGGCCGCTCGAGCCGAAATCCCAGAATGGGGGCCGCTCACTGCGCGCTCGATCCCGGCTTGAGCGCCCGTAGGGTTTCCCACGAAACCCTACGGCCGCCTCAGCCGCGCGCCCGAGCCCGCTCGGCGCGGCCCCAACGTAATTTCAAACGCGATTTTTGGCTCCTCTATAAATATTGGCTTATATTTTTGAAACCCTAAGGACGCCATAAACATTCTGGAGAGATTATTTTGAGCCCCCTTTGGAGAAGAAAGCTTTACATGCTTCAATTGCTTTAGCTTCTCTTGAGAAAATTAAAAGACATTCTTTGAGCTTCATGATCTAAAGAGTTTTCTCACCATTTTTCTTTTTCTTTTTCACTTCAAACTTTCATCCTTCTACCTGCGTTGGAGACGTTGGTTCGTAAAGAAGGAGATCCGATCGTGGTTGGCTATTCAAGTGGCACGAGAGGAAGAGTGGTCAAGACCGGAAGGTGTCGGTTCCGTTGCTGCATTGGCAAATCGAGAGTTCCTTGGTAGGGATCATGTGTCGGGAGTAAGTCGGCTAGGTTAGCGCGTCGTTACCACCCGGAACATGTAAGTTGATTTTCATAGTGCATTGCTTCCTGGCCGTTGAAGCCGGAGTATTTTTCGTCACAGTGGGTATCGAGCCACTTCGTCACCAAAATCGGGTCTTTATTATTGTTGTTCATTATTATATACATATTGTACATGCTTATTATT
Source organism: Nepenthes gracilis (assembly GCA_033239525.1). Classification (NCBI taxonomy): domain Eukaryota; kingdom Viridiplantae; phylum Streptophyta; class Magnoliopsida; order Caryophyllales; family Nepenthaceae; genus Nepenthes; species Nepenthes gracilis. The sequence goes on along the minus strand of BSYO01000019.1, from coordinate 1,618,719 downwards.
CTTATACATCAGAGTTAAATATCCCTTACGTGTACGGATATTTAATTTAATTAATTTATTTTATTCTTTATTATACTTCAGATGGCCGAAACACGTGAAGATAAACGCGTCTTTCTTTCAAATTTTTTGAACCGCTTGCTTCCAAACCAGTACATCCTTAAACTCTGCCACAAGAAATAAAAAATGAGAAATAAGAAACTTACCTGTATTACAGCCAAAAATAGAGGCTGAATGATCCATGAGGTACGCAAACAACACATCTTGACTCAAATTTTCCAGAATTAATCCTCAAACCTGAACAAGCTTAAAATGCAAGAAGTAAACGTTGAAAGTGCAGCAAATCAGCTTCCGAAATAACAGTTGCTTGCTGAATCATATTAAATGAAAAGCAGAGCTCAACACCTGATTTTTGAGACACATCTTATTACAGAATACAAAATACTAGAAAATGGAGAAACTCGGACAATTTGAGATTGAAAAATGCAGGCACCATGAACTTAAGCACCAGAATGATAAGCTTTAATGCTGGAATATGAATGTTTTTCTTGGTGGGGATTGTGCATTTTGAAGCGATCCTGGAGTTCATTGAATTTCTTATTCTTCTTATCATCAAAATGTTTATTTAGATCAGCTTTAGTGTATTGAATTTCTCCCCATTTAATTTTCTGCAGGAATTTGAAACATTAATTATGGGCATTAAACAGCTTGTGATGTCTTTGTTTCCATTCAACGGACAAAAGGCAACAAAATTAGAAACCAAGAAACAGTGAGAATGAAAACTAATCATACAATATAATTCATCCAATCTTTACATAATGCATTTGTCTATTACATTTATACAATGCTGTAATTAACAATATGAAATATCAATGACAGTCATATATTAATTACTTAACCGTCATCTGTTTACAATTAACAGATCTATCTGTTTACATAGCCTGTAATTAATCAATGGCAAATCAGCTAATATAGAGACAATGACTTTATCCACCCGATGCAACTCAGACTTGAACAAAGCAGGGCAAACATCGGGCATTTACAGCACCACGACCAAATGCTCCAAGCCATCCATCTCGGCCTAAAGTAGCTTGTGCCATATCACACTTTCACAGCCGAAACAACGCAGTCAGCAGATCGGAGAGTTTTTTTTCTCTTTTTTTTACCGGGAAGCAATTTGTGGCCGGCAAGGTGGGCAACAAAGTCAACGGACAGAGAGTCTTTTTTTTTCTTTCCTTTTGTTTTTACCGGGAAGCAACTTGTGGCCGACAAGGCGGGCAACAAAGCCAGCGGACCGAAAAGTTTTTTTTTCTCTTTTTTTTTTTTACCAGAAAACAATTTGTGGTCGGCAAGGCGGGCAACAAAGTCAGTGGACTAGAGAGTTTTTTTTCTATTTTTTTTCCGGGAAGCGGCTTGTGGCGGCTAGGCGGGCAACAAAGTCACGGATCGGAGAGTCTTTTTTCATCTTTTTTTTTTTCCAGAAGGCTTGTGGCCGTGATCACGGGCAACAAAGTCGTGATCGGAGAGTCTTTTTCCTCTTTTTTTTTTCCACGAAACGACTTGTGGCGCAAGGCGGGCAACAAAGTCGTGGATCGGAGAGTCTTTTTTCATCTTTTTTTCCAGAAGAGCTTGTGGCCGCAATGCGGGCAACAAAGTCAGCGGATCGGAGAGTCTTTTTTTCCTCTCTTTTTTTTTCACGAAGCAGCTTGTGGCCGGCAAGGCAGACAACAAAGTCAGCGGATCGGAGAGTCTTTTTTTTTCGTTTTTTTTACCGGGAAACAACTTGTGGCCGGCAAGGTGGGAAACAAAGTCGGTGGACTGGAGACCTTTTTTTTTCTTTTTTTTTTCTTGTTTCAGCGAACCAAATGTGATCGGTCCACACATCTAGCAGCATCAAGAGAGGCTATCAATTTGCTGCGAACAACATTGATGATAATGGAATGTAAGTAGAGGGTGTCCTGCGGGGATCTCTGCACAACCACGAGTAAGAACATTGAATTCCCACTAGATCACGAATCATGTGCTATTAAGTTAATAAATTAATTTCTGCAAAAAAAACTCGCTAGAGTCTCCCCTGTAAATGGAGTAAACTAAACATACAACCTATACATAAAACCCTATACATAACATATAAATAAATAAATTTTAAAAATTAACCAAACATACATCCACAACCCATCCATTACACCTCCCCCTCAGTCGATGCACCCCTAACAAACTCCCCGCAACTTCAGAATAATATAATAAAACGGAGCACAAACTACAAAACTGCAAGTTGCGCCTTCTAGCATTCACTGAAGCAGCTATAAACGACAGATTGTCGAAAGTGTAGAGGTAGAATGCACTCATGCCGAGGAGTTACGAGCATGTCAAGCTATCTGAGTATCAGCCGGCACATTACGAAGCTCACTGCTTGTTCACCCGATATTACATACTTTGTCAAGAATGTCTACCAAAATTCTTAAGACATCATTGACCATCAATAAAACCCTGGATAAGCATGGATGAAAAAGTTTAGCATGACTTCAAAGTAAAGGTTTACAAGTCGAATAACTAACCAGATGAATTCAACAAATAATGTATACAATTAAAGAGAATTGATAATATTGAATCAACATTGTTAATTACGTGTGATCATATCAAGTAGGCTGATCGGCAACGCCAATTTTGGTGGCCAAAAAATTGCCAGAAGGGGCAAACCAAGCAAGCTAAGTGAAAACGACACCAACCTCAGCTACCGGTAGATTTGCCATGAAGTACAACGAGGCGTGGTACATCTGAAATGACACTGAACTCATTCACGCGCATAAGCTTCCCCTTCACAGCGCCCGCTATAATGTGAATACCCTATTTATCTGACAATTGTTGACCATCTCAGACAAGGCAAGGTAAGATGAACTCAATTTTCATCTATTAAGATGAAAATTGGGTAGAAAATCGTTCAAAATGTGTAGACTTAAAAAATAAATAACCTTTCACCCTTCCAAAAAAAAAAATCTAATACATTATTCAAGATAGAGAAAATAATGTGAAACCATAAGCTTGAACTGGAGCAGATGGCACATTTGCCCGCATATTAATGGAGATTATTAATCCATAAGACTTTGGGGGCAATGCAAGCAACAACAGGGTATCAAAGAGGACCTGGAAAAGTGCCGTTCTCCCTCTGCTCATTCCACCGTCCAACCTGTCAAATTTTACCACCGAGACGAATAAGCAGGGATGCGGAGAACAAGCGACGTTCAAAAATCACACACATAGAAACAATGGGGTACTACATAAAAATATCAATATTAATTTCGGTTAGAACTGTGATAGTATCAACTTTAGCGGACAATACGTCTTTCGGAAAAAATCTCTTGTAGACACATCAGAAGAAAGTTAGATACTAAAATGTGATCATCTTTAATCATATATTTATCAAGTTGAGGAATTTTAGTCAATTTTATAAAAATTAATCTTGATATCTTTTTGGATCATTGAAAAAAGACTAAAACTGCTGATTAATGCAGGCATTATACCCTTTTCAAACTATATGTTTCACTATATTTGTCATATTCGGTGATACTTTCATTCATAACTCAAATAGGTGGCAAATGTGAATTGAACAAGATCCAATGAAACAAGCAGAACCACCGAAATAAGAACTTCCTTTAGGAGAGAACCTCGCTTCAAACACTTGAAAACGGCAAGTCATGAGGAACTCAGTTTGATATTAAATTTCAGAGTCAAAATTACAGATGCTGTCCTTCAGTAAAAAACAATGTCTGCATCAAAGCACACAAACCACAGCCACAACCCGCCCCCAACACTAATTCAATTTCTCAAGCCAGAATCCAAAGCGGGAAGGCATGAAAGCGTAGTATAACCTGATATTTAAGGGTACAAATGCTGCCGATGCAAATTTAAAAGAGAATATAATTGGGAAAAACCAAAAAGTTGAGAATAAATTTGGTTTTTTCATTTTCCTTTTTCGCCTTTTCCCCTTTATACCAATAGGGACAAATTGATTTACCTAAAAGATTGGCTTCTCTATTATTCAATATTTTTTTATCAGGAGGCCAGAAGCAATACCAGTAGATTTGTTGTACAATCATAGTTCAAGCTAAAAGTTTCAACACCATAGGAAGGAATTTGTCAAAGATTATATTACAAATGATGAGTTCAACAGCCCTCAGAGGTCGCATGCATAATTTAAAGAAATTTACAGACATCCAAATGAAAATTTTGAATAATGCTCATGCATCATTCACATGCATTGAGGTCATATCACTGGATAGCATATCAGCTAACACATCAAAGATATTTTTACCTCAACGGCCAAGTAGTGTCAACTCCATAAATCCGACAAAATGTTCCAATTTCTAAAAGCTTATATGCCAGTTTTTCTTGGAAATCCAAAAGACTGATTTGCAGCCATTCACCATCCATTGGAACCAAAAAAAGACCAGAAAACCGTGCAAGCATCAAACTTCTATATGAAAATAAAGTCTATCTGCAATTGGCCAAGTTCCACATAACATGCAGGCTCATTCTACTCAGATTAATTGCTGAAGGGGTATTCAAGAAATTTGACTGATAACAAATAGGGCAAACAGTAAAAAAAAAAAACATTTAACGGCTAACAATTTAACTAAATTATGAAATTAACTAGGATTTTCAGTCAACCTTTCTCCGCATCCCTGCAGGTGAAAAGAATACTTGTCCTTTGAGCCAGAATTTTCAAGGAAGCAACAAATTATGCCAGAGTACTAGCTCAAGAAGAATTAGGCCAGAAATAATTAACTCACCCATTCACCAGGACACAGAGATCGATAGTATCTGGCAAACTTTCCACACTCATTAGACTCTTCACCCTTGGCAGCAATGCACCTGCAGTTTATCCTTACATGAGTTTTATGGAAACTTGAATTAGTATATGGGTGGACTAGCTTGTTAGATCAATGGATGACAGAAATGTTTTGTGGGAATTATGGAGAATTTGTTTTGATTGCTAGTCAATTTACCTAGATTAAACATATTTCATTAAAATATAGGTTTCTAGTTAAAATTAAAAATTTTTAATAACTTAAAGTGTAATGGACTAGATGGAGATTTAACAAATTAGGAGGATATAAAGTGCAGAGTGGAGATATGATGTTTACGACATGTCCCCCATGGACATGGAGGTGGTCGTCAAGTGTGGTCCACTTCATGGAATTGGACAAAGGGGCACAAGAAGTGGACTAGGGATGGAGACCTCACCCTTAACCTCTCCAGCCATCACACAAGGAAGTTCAGTACCACCATGGTAGTCATGCCACCACATACACAATCATAAATTTCTCCTAGTGATGCTTTTCATGCAAACCATTTTCATAGAATCAGTAAAGTTGATATATTAATTCTAAAATTAACCAAAAGTACAAGTGACACCCAAAAAGCCCGCAATTGTATGCACACAATGGCAGTTATCAAATCACCACAATATATCTGAAGGTTCCCAACAGTTGTAGAAATTCCTGCTTCCACTAGCACAGCACAGATACTTTTTTTTTTTCCAGATTTGCACATTCTTGAATTAGAATAGCCATGCTGCTACTCTAAATTTGTTCCATTGTGACCTTGTGGACAAGGATCAAATCAACAAACAACCTCTTTGTAATATTGAGGTAAGTATGCACACATCCCACCCTCCCAACATTCTTTCTCATGTTTGAATTGCTCTACCCGTATGCTTCAGATCTTCAGTAATAAGGAAATTTAGAGTATAGATGCTGCAAGATTTAGAAGAGATTGATATATCATCACCAGATGATTATGCTCTCCAATTTTAGCTGCTTGTCCAATACAAGAGCTCTCAAGTTCCTTTCCACTATTGTTGGTTTGAGCAACTGCAACGTCTTCTTTTGGATTAAGGAGATTCTCTATTGATTCACAGTTTCACGTATGCTTCTTCCTCGCTGTGGACCATTTTGAAAACCACTGCAAACTGCAGTGCGGTCTGGTCCGGTTTGAAAAATCCTCTAAATCACACCAGACTGCACCTCTTTCACCCCTATACTCTTTCGCATACATCACCAATAAAGCTTTAATATTGAATTTTTGTGTGCAATTAGAGGGACTGGAAAATAGAAATCCAGTTTATCACTGTTATTCCACTTCTATGAGAGGGCCTTTACCTCGTCGACAGAGTGGGCGTAGAATGAGGCATCGATCTTCTGAGACTTCTTCCTCCATCATTGGAAGACATAAAAGGAGTGCTTGCGAGGTGATACGAGAGGGCTTTGGGGGTATTTGATTGCGATGGAAGGCCAGGAGATAAAAAGGACGGCCTAACTTTGAAGAGGCTGGAAATGGCGGTGGCAGCAGCAGAGTAGACCAGATTGCGTGAGGGAAAGGGGGCGCTCCATCGCCATGGGCACAAAAGCATTCAGATTGAACTAACGTCCATCCACCCTTTTATTTTCATTGACAATTTCTTGTCCCTTCACTGTCCTGTAGAACATAACGAAAATGGAGAGCAGAGGAGAGAATAGAGAGAGGAGATTCTGCATAAGAAGAAACTTCGACGGAAAATCACCGTCAGTCGGCCCACGTTTTTCCTCTTTCCTGGAGAACAGGTTGAAGCTGGAGAGGAGAGGAGATTCGAAGAGCAAAATGAACATTCAGATTGGAGAGGAGAGGAGAGGAGGCCAGAGAGGAGAGGAGACGAAGAAAACGAAAATGGCGGTCGTTTTTCGTCATTCAGCTGAAAATATTAGGTTACTGTGCACTAAAATCGTGGCTGTTGGATATGAAGCGTTGGATGGACAAGATTTATTACCGAGATATTTAATCTCAGTAGTCCGATTAAATTTAAAATCGGACGGCCCATATTATATCATTTATCCAAAACACGTGGACCATCGGATTCACATCCGACAGCCCAAATTGAGAGACAGACGGTCCTTCACTACAAGGGGAAGGACGCCCCCGATCCCAATGGAAGCTTCCAAGTTATGTAAATATTTTATTTATAAAAATTTATAAATATTTAATGTATAAATAGTTAATAAATTATTTATAATTTATTGAAAGTGATAAGTTTTTTAAATAATAATTTAATAAATAATTTATAAATTTTTAAAAACTTTTCAGGCGTTAAGATGTATTTCTTATAATTAGTTACATTTTGTCACTATTATTTTTATTATTTTTTATTTATTTTATTATGAGTTAGTGTTTATTTAATTTTAAAATTTTAGTGACAAAATCATATATTTGTCATTAAATTATATATGCTAATTATTAATAGTGACAAAGATTATAATTTTTTTTTGTAGTGAATATATATATTGGTTGTTGTAAACATATTGTAATTGTTAGCTAATATTATATTTCTTACTCATTTAGATGTAATTGATATTATTATTACTTCTTAACCTTATAATTAGGATACAAAATATAAAAATATCTACCGAAGATAAGACATTTATATATATATATAAATGTATGAGTTTTAAAGTCTAAAATGGGTGGCTGTACCTCATCAGAAAAACTCATTTCCACCACCCCGCCACTAGATCATACCTTTAATCCATTTATCTTTTATTATGAGTTAGTAATATTATGATCTAAAATGCTAATATTATTTGTTCATTTGCAAATTGTGAGAATTGGATACTTTTCCTTGGTGGTTACAAATGATTGAATGATGAGAACTAATATTAGCATTCCGTTTACCGATCTCTCATTTTTACACGGGGCCAGCCTGTTAGCTCAAGTAACATTTCATGCAACAAATGCAGTTCCCATAAATTAAAACCTCTAACCCACATTCCCTTCCCTGTTCTCTTTACGCAGCTATCACTAAAAAAAACAATAGAGATAACATGGACTTAGAAAGATGGATATGTTGAGAACATTATTTCTCCCTTTACCTTTTTAGCTAGTGAAATGCATTTATATATGTTATGGGGTTATGCATACTACTAGGAAGTATTATAAACCATGAACACTTTGATAAGAGAGGGAACAAAGAAACCGTTATTGTAAATAGCATTTGTTGCTTAAAAACTCTTGAATTGATGAATTTACTCAGAAAAAAGTCAAAAGTTCTTATGGTACGTTTGATTGTTAGAATAAAATAATATGAAAATGGAATAATTATTCACAGGGAATAGAATAGGATCGAAATAGAGTTAAAATTATTATTCTCATATTTAGTTGTTGGAATAGAATAATGTGAAAATTAGTATTCTATTATTTGATTTGTAAAATAGTATGAGGAATAATGTAAAAATAGTGATAATAATAATAATAGTAATAATAATAAAACATAATAATAATAATTAATAATAATAATAATAATAATATATGAAAATTGTTATTCCCACAATTTAAATATTCCAACAGAAATATTTATTTTTGATTAAATTTGTAACCAAGTAGAGAAATAGCTATTCCCAAAGAATAGATATTCTATTTTCTCCTTATTCTCTCCAATCAAATATAGGGTTAAAGTAAATTGTGAGAATCCTTATTTCCTCTTTATCTTCTCTACACGTTGAAAAATATGCACGGACAACTTCATCATCAATGAATAGGCCTTGGCTTGAATTACTAAAATTGGTAAGATTATGTAAAAACGTGACAAGTCTAAATTGATGAAACCAATTATAGTGAGGTGGCAACTTGAATTAACAGTAAAACGCACAACCACAGTATGTTAACAAAAGAGCTGAAGAATGAAGCCTCGCTAATGGTAGCTGGCCAAGCACCGAAGAAACCAGCCTAGGGTGCTCTACCAACCTATTTCTCAGGCTGCCTCCTTTTGCTGGGCTCAAGGGACTTGAAAATAAAACAATTTTTAGTATAATTTATTGTATCTGTAACACCAATCCTTGATTTTTGCTTTATGCCATCAGAATTAATCTAATTAACTAAATTGTTTAGAGTCATTGCATGTTTCAATGAATAATCAAGTATTTGAGGAAGTGGGGCATGTGCTTGACCAGCATATGTGCAGCTCTCGGGCATTGGCCATCAGTGTGTGTAGTGTTCTCGCATGGCAAAGGTGCGCTCATATACGGTTGTTAGTAGTGAGAGTTGCAGAGGCGTGCTCGTGTGTGCTGGTTGCAGTATGTGTGGCATTCATGTGTGGTTAGATGGCACTCATGCACACGTGTTTGGTCCTTACGCCTAAGGTACTCACGCACCAATATGTGTCTATGAGGATTTTCCACAAGTTTCAGGCTATTTTTTATTGGAGATTTCAAGAGAAGGAAGAGAAAGAGAAAAAGGAAAAAGAGAGAAGAACAAAGAGAATTTGAAGAAAGAGGATTTCAAAGCTATTTCATATTAGATTTCAGTAATAGTTAAACTAAGGTAGGTGTTTCAAAGCTTATTTCTTTATTTGTTATGGAGATCATGAGTGAAAGTTTGTTAGATTTTTAAATCACTCCATTGCAAATGCCATAGTAAATTGATGGGTTATTAGAAGGACGGGTGATATTAGTGCATAATATATTTGTGTAAAGATATCAAATAAGGGTTACATAATATTCGTACAAGATTGATTGATAATCTTTCAAGTAACAAAAGACACTGAATGGTCACATAATATTTGTGCGATAGTCGGTTGAATATCAATTGAAGGTTAGCAAAGTGATGCATGCCTAATGCATGTTTGAGGAGAACTAGTATGTGGTTTGTATAGAAAGGTCACACATGATGCACGTTTAATATGTGCTCGTCACTATTTGTCTAGAGAGGTGGTGCATGAATGGAGTTCGTATATCAATACTGATATAAAGTAATGCCTGATATGATTTTATTATATATGAGATTATTTTACAACACAAGAAGTATCGTATAGAGAGAAAAAAAGAATAGAAAGAAGTTCGGCATCCGATAAAAATCCAATTTGTGTTGTATTCTTTGCAACAGTCGAGTACAATATTCTAGATATATTTCTATGATATATTACTATTTGGTTACTCATTTTTTTAGAAATGTTTTTCTCTTATAGATTGTTAAATATATTAAAAATTGTGTTCATCTGGTCATTTAGTCAAATTATAGTGAAAAAATTTCATAATGAGTTAATTTTATAACCAACATTATCTTTATAGTGGATTTGTCAAAAGTTTATCCCACAATTTTTTTCTTATTTTTTAAGGATTTTTATATTAAAAAATCTTGTATGTTGTTATATTTATTATGATTATAAGTTTGATGAATGATATTTGATTAAGGTTTCGGATTTATTCTACTGTATTAGTTATATACATCTTAGTCAAATCCCAACAAACTTAACCGAACGTCAGAAGTTTTAACTTTTCTTATTCGTACATTCGAGGCTAATTTACACAAATAATCACACTGGCATAATAATTCTAATTTTTACATCTCAAAATCCTCCCTTGCATTGTGCCAATCAAGGGCCAAAGAATGAAAATCTTTTGAAGCAACATTTGGACATTGGAATATGGTATCTAGTTGTTCCACACATAGCCTCGGAACAATCTGGCTCAATGTTGACATCTCGTTTAACATCCAGTTGCGTCTATTTGCTACCCACAAAGTATACAAATTCTTTAAGGTGTGAAGTTCAAGTCCTTTCTCGATGGCTGTGGAAGACCTTAAAAAAAATAATACGCACTTTTGAAATAGAATTTCTAAATTCATAAGTGATAAAATTTTATAAATTTTCAATTGATTCGGAAAGTTTGTTCATTTCTATATGCCGCATAATTTAAAAACTTTCTAAATTAAATCTTTTAGATATTAAATTTTACCGGTTATATCTTTGTAGATACATGGGATGAAAATATATTGTGGAGACTATTATAAATTTGAGGGTAGTAACCTCCTCAACTTCGAGCTTATAATTCCTACATAATAGTTATATGTATTGGTTATTGTCAAAACTTTTATAATCCATGCATAGATTCATTTTTTGAAACTACATAAGTGGGGATTGAAGGGGAACGGAGAGATTTATCTTTTCTATCCTGATTATCTATTTTGATTAGATAATTATGATCTAATCATTTAAAATAATAAATTTTAATTGATTTTTAATTTTTTATAAAAATAGTTAAATCATCTATTTATTTTGAAATGGACAGTTAAGATATGGAAAACTAATATTTTACTAATTTATATATATATTTGGGTTTTATTTAAAAAAAATACTTACAGTTGTTTTTCAAGTAAAATGTTTTCCTTTTTATGAGTCAGAGTGTGGAGGGTTATTTTGACAATTAAAAAAAAAAAGTTATCCTACAGCAGCATGCCCAAATACTTTTCAAATACATTATAAAATTTTCATTCAAATGTTATTTTTTTCTAATATTATTATTAATATTATTGTTATTAAAACTGAGTAAAAGTTTTTTTTTAATTTCATTTTTAAAGAATTATTTTTGTTGGGAACATACCACAATATGTATATAAAGATAAGAACTCTATCTTCCAAACTAACTGGGTTTAACTCTCTACAATTGCAAACACAGGAAAATTTAAGAGCAAAAAGTCTTAAAAAAAATGCTTTAGCTCTTTACAATTGATTATAAATAAATAAATACTACATCAACTAGTTATTGTCTTATACTAATAACTCAACTATCAACAGATGGACAAGATGAAAAAGAATTGAAGGCTGAGATTTAAAATTCAAAGTCTTTATTTAAATTATTTATAGTTTAAATTTATTAACATATTTATTTTAAATTATTAATAATTAAAAATATAGGAAAATTTAAGAACAAAAGGGTTTAAAAAAACACTTGAGCTCTTTACAATTAATTATGAACAAACCAACATTACATTAATTAGTTTCTTTCTCCTACTAGCAATTTCATCATCAATGGACAGACAAGATGAAAAATAATTACAGGTCAGGATTTAAAATACAAAGTCTTTATTTAAATTATTTTAAATTTAAATTTATTAACATATTTTTTAAATTATTAACAATTGAAAACATAGAAATTGGAAATATAGGAAAATTTATGAGCAAGAGGGTATAAAAAAGGCGTTAGCTCTTTATAATTAATTATAGACAGATAAATATTAAATTAACTGCCTATTGTCTCCTACCAACAACTCCATAATCAACGGACGGAGAAGATGAAAAATAGTTAAAGGCTAGGATTTAAAACTCAAAGTTGTTATTTAAATTATTTTAAATTTAATTTTATTAACATATTTTTTAAAATTATTAACAATTGAAAATATAAGAATTAAAAATATAGAAAAATTTAAGAGTAGGAAGGCACAAAAAAAGGCATTAGCTCTTTACAATTGATTATACATAGATAAACATTACATTAACCACTAACTCCACAATCAACAGACGAACAATATGAAAAATTATTAAAAGCCTAGATTTAGAACTCAATCTTTATTTAATTTATTTTAAATTTAAATTTATTAGCATATTTATTTTAAATTATTAACAATTAAAAATATAGGAATTAAAAATATATGAAAATTTAAGAGCAAGAGGATTTAAAAAAAGGCTTTAACTCTATACAATTAAATATAGATAAATAAATATTACATTAACTAGCTACTGCCTCCTACCAACAACTCACTATCAATAGATAGACAAGATGAAAAAGAATTAAAGGCTAGGATTTATAATTTCAAAGTAAATTTATTTAAATTATTTTAAATTTAAATTTATTAACATATTTTTTAAAATTATTAACAATTGAAAATATAGAAAAATTTAAGAACAAAAGGGTTTAAAAAAAGACTTGAGCTCTTTACAATTAATTATGGACAAACCAACATTACATTAATTAGTTTCTTTCTCCTACTAGCAATTTCATCATCAATGGACAGACAAGATGAAAAATAATTAAAGGCCAATATTTAAAATGTAAAGTCTTTATTTAAATTATTTTAAATTTAAATTTATTAGCATAATTTTTTAAATTATTAACAATTGAAAACATAGAAATTGACAATATAAAAAAATTTATGAGCAAGAGGATATAAAAAAGGCTTTAACTCTTTACAATTAATTATAGAAGGATAAATATTAAATTAATTACTTATTGTCTCCTACCAACAAATCCATAATCAACGGATAGAGAAGATGAAAAATAATTAAAGGCTAGGATTTAAAACTCAAAGTCATTATTTAAATTATTTTAAATTTAAATTTATTAACATATTTTTTAAAATTATTAACAAGTGAAAATATAGGAATTAAAAATATAGAAAAATTTAATAGAAGGAAGGCATAAAAAAAGGCATTAGCTCTTTACAATTGATTATACATAGATAAACATTACATTAACCAATAACTCCACAATTAGCAAACGAACAAGATGAAAAATTATTAAAAGCCTAGATTTAGAACTCAGTCTTTATTTAATTTATTTTAAATTTAAATTTAGTAGCATATTTATTTTAAATTATTAACAATTGAAAATATAGAAATTGAAAATATATGAAAATTTAAGAGCAAGAGGATTTAAAAAAAAGGCTTTAACTCTATACAATTAAATATAGATAGATAAATATTACATTAACTAGCTACTGCCTCCTACTAACAACTCACTATTAATAGATGGACAAGATGAAAAAGAATTAAAGGTTAGGATTTAAAACTCAAAGTCGTTATTTAAATTATTTTAAATTTAAATTTATTAACAAATTTTTTAAAATTATTAACAATTGAAAATATAGGAATTAAAAATTGATGGGTATACTATAGTTGGGCTAGCCCAACAATCAGAGAAGGCCCAAATGACCCATTGGACGGCCAACTCTAACGTTAGACTAACAGGAGGTGAATGCCCAAATCCTGAAAGGTCTAAACGTGCGCCCGACGGTCAACGCTAGCGTTGACCGACTAAGGTACAGGAGGGCGGTCAACTCACACTTAGGACGATCAACTCAAGTATTGACCGGAATCACTGTAGCAGCGGGTCCAAGGGCAAGAAGGCTTCTACTAGTCAAGCCCACTTGGGTCCACGGTCTAACAGGCGGTTAGCAGCGACTCTTTCCCTGACTTGCGCCTTCCATAAAACTCAGCCAACACTCGAAAATAATATTAACAAAATCAGCGTCATTCCCATAAGGAAGGCGCCAGATCTTCCCAATTTTTGTTAATTGTAGCCTTCCAACGGTAATATACACGAAAGAAAGGCAGGTAATTCAGAAAGTCGCTACCCGCCAAAGAAGGAAGCAATCCCAACTAATTAGGTAACTCGTGCCTTCCTCACAAGGAAGGCCGCCTAAACATGGCATAAGGGATCACACCTTCCAACCAAGGAATATCACCATGCCGCCATTTAAGTAAGCCCTAGAGTCCTCACTCAAGGCACGCCCACAACTACGCACACAGCTACGCCTACTACTACGCTTTCTACTACATAGACAGACGAATCTCTGCTAACTCTTTCTCTGCAAAGCATCCAAACACACTGAGAGAAAGAACACCAATCAAAGGCATACAGGCGCTCTTTCTGTTGACAAACGCCTACTGCCTGCACCCACCGTCTAGATTCAAGAGACGGCATTACCTCTCTTTCATCTGGAAATCTACGTACTCTTACACTCTCCCTCTCAATTCTCATTTCTAGTTACATTTTCAGATTTCGAAGGTTATTTACTAACTAGAACGTCTGAGTGTTTTCGGTGAGATACTTTTTCGCCGACACACTAACCTCCTATTTGTTTAGTGATGTGCAGGATCCTAACTCGGTGAACGGAGTCGAAACCAGTCAAGCAGACCAACCCAAATCTGTTCAAAGTTTGGATCCAAGGACGAATCATTGGCGCCGTCTGTGGGAAACGCTTACAAAAAGCCAAACACACTCCCCCAGAACACTCTCTTTTCACTGCCAGACTCATCTGCAATGGTCAATACGAGAGCTCAAGCTAGCGAGCCCGCTAGAGATACCACTTCTTCCGACCAGGACCACGCTACTGATACCCTGGTCAACGGGATGACAGGCGGGGTGCCTGCACCTTTCTTTTAACAACTGATGGAGTAGATATAAACCAACAACCGTTGGCCCCAAATACTCTACTCTCGACAAGAGAAACCACGGAGGGGGCTCACTGCGGTAGATCCTTGTGCCGGCCACCAGGAAAGGTGGCCTGAGGAAAAAGAAGCAGGCCAGAAGGCCCAGGAGGTCGCCAAATGATCAGGTCCCAGCCACTTCGCGCGCTTCAAGCCAGAACAGGCCTGAAGAGCACTCTTGGAGCACAACACCGAAAGAAAGTTCAGAAAGAAGAAATCCTCGAACTCTCGGACAGAGAATGGAGTCCAAGAGCGAGCCTTCAGGACTGTCAGGTCCGTTGGAGGCAGTAGTCGGCCGGCTACTGGATCCTGTGGGAATAAAACAAAGTTGAGGGCTTACCTCAACTCTAAGAGATTTGCCAATGCTACTCGCGTAGATCCCCGAGTGGATAAGATTTGAAACCGCATGTTCAAGGATGATGAGCACGCTGTTAACCTTAACATATCTCCCTTCACAGTGGAGATCCTAAATCGTTCACTGCCTACCAAATTCAAGATGCCTTCCCTTGACTCATACGATAGAAGCAGTGATCCAATTGACTATCTGGACCACTTCCACACCCATCTAAGTTTACAAGGGTTGAAAGACTCAGTAGTGTGCCGCTACTTCCCACTCACGCTAAAGGGAGATGCTCGCATCTAGTTTCATCACCTCCCTTCAGGCTCCATCAGCAGCTTCCGGGAGCTCACAGATCTCCTCCTAGCTTAATATGCCTCGAGCCGACGGGAAGAGAAGCAGCCATGGCACCTCTCCCACATCAAGCAGAAGCCAGGAGAGAATCCGCGGAGATTTCTAGACCGCTTTGTGGCATAGGCCAGGTGGATTATCCGGATCACGGAAGAGATGAATCTGGGCAGTTTCATCTCCGCGCTGACCTACAGGGACTTCTTCAAGTACCTGGCCCACAAGAATCCCTAAACCTTCCGGGAGGCGGAGTCAATCACCCGGGCTTACGCAGCGACAGCAGAAGCCAATAAAGCCAAACGCCTAGAATGGGAAGACCAGCCTTGCGCATTCCCTGGAGAGGAAAAAAGAAAATATAGCGGCAGTGATTACTCCCTCCGGAAGCAGCACAGAACTGGGCCACCAGAATGTAGAGATTACAGGCCCATCAGCTTTACGCCCCTGACGGGCATACGCTCAAACGTCTTTATGCAGATTCGTGGAGAAAAATTCTTGAAGTGGCCCAAGCTGCTGAAGAAGGAGACTGGAAACTAGTCAAAGTATTATGATTTTCATTGCTCTCCTAGGCACTCTACTGAGGACTGCAAGACCCTGCAGTGGGAGATCAAGGAGCTAATACGTAGGGGCCACCTCACTAGGTTTGTCAAGGGCTCAGGGTAAAATTCTGAAACAGTGGGAGGAGAGGGGCAGGAGCCATCTCCTCCCCGAAATAGGGTTGTGACAGGAGTGGTCAATATGGTCACCACCCGACCTACCAAAAATCCAACCAACAACAAGGAGTAGTAGACTGGGAGGAAGAAGCAGCGCACGACGAACAACACAATTAGCTTCAGTGATGATGACTTGACTCATATAGTGTCCCCCCATGCTGACCACCTTGTTGTATCTATGCTCGTTTTAGACGGTAGTGCCGACTACCAGTTGAAGTGAGTGTTTATTGATAATGGTAGTTTAAATGACTTGCTTTACTTGAATGATTTCTTTAAATTAGACTTAAAAAAGAACCGATTAAAACCTGCCAAGGGCCCACTGTATGGCCTTGACAACGAGCCAGTGCCCGTCCAAGGGATAATCCAACTGGAGGTAACCCTAGGCACGTATCCAAAAACAGTGAGTCGTACGCTCATTTTCTTGGTGGTCAACCTGCCCTCTATTTACAACGCTATACTAAGCAAGCCATGCCTAACAGCATTTAGGGCGGTCACCTCGATTCCACACCTCAAGATGAAGTTTCCAAGGCCTTACGGTGTAGGAGAGGTGTTAGGCGACCAAGTTACTGGACGGATATGCTACGTGTCTCAAATTGCCCCTAGCGGCAGCACTAGAACGGTTGGAGAACTCGATCATCAAGACGAGACAACCCTGCAGCAAGTGCAGTCCGGCGAAACCATAGATCTGGTCCCACTGAACCCGAAAGA
Organism: Nepenthes gracilis; assembly: GCA_033239525.1. NCBI lineage: Eukaryota > Viridiplantae > Streptophyta > Magnoliopsida > Caryophyllales > Nepenthaceae > Nepenthes > Nepenthes gracilis. The sequence goes on along the minus strand of BSYO01000019.1, from coordinate 1,601,609 downwards.
ATCGAAAAGGTGTGTACAGATCGGCAGCTTACTCGTTGGAACACTGCGCGATGAACTGATCGCGTTCTTGCGACGGAACGCTGATATTTTTGAGTGGACTCCAGCAGACATGCCTCGGGTTTCAGCTGAGGTAATGGTGCACAAGTTGGGGCTTGATCCTGATCGGAAGCCGGTCAGGCAGAAGTGGAGGAACCACTCCATAGAAAAGTTGATTGCCATCCGGGAGGAGGTGAAGAAACTTCTGGAAGCAGGATTTATTAGAGAAGTCCACTACCTGGATTGGCTCTCTAATGTCGTCCTGGTGAAGAAAAGTAATGAAAAATGGCGGATGTGCGTTGATTTCATCGACGTTAACAAAGCCTACCCAAAGGACAGCTTTTCCTTGCCAGGATCCGACCTACTGGTTGACTCGACGGCCGAATATGAGCTGCTAAGCTTCATGGACACCTATTCGGGTTACAATCAGATCCGGATGAATCCAGAAGACGATGAGCACACCTCATTTATGACGGATCAGGGCACCTACTGCTACAAAGTGATACCCTTCGGATTGAAAAATGCTGGAGTAACCTATCAACGACTGGTCAACAAGATGTTTAAAAAACAAATCGGTCGCAACATGGAGGTCTACGTCGACAACATGCTCGTCAAGAATAGAATCACCAACGACCACATCCGCGACCTGGTAGAGTCGTTTGAGGTGCTCCGCAAGCATCACTTGAAGCTGAACTCGGTTATATGTGTCTTCGGGGTAGCCTTTGGTAAATTCTTGGGTTTCATCATCTTCCAACGGGGGATTGAGGCAAACCCAGAGAAGATTAAGGCCCTTGCAGACATGGCTCCCCCGCGGAGTATAAAGGACGTCCAGTGATTGACTAGACTGCTAGCAGCGTTGTCCCACTTCCTTGAAAAATCTGGCAATAAGTACCAGCCCTTTTTTAAGGCCCTAAGAGGGACAAAATCCAACGGGTTCTAATGGACAGCAGACTGGCAGACAGCCTTCAATGAATCGAAGCAGTATCTAGCCAGCCCGCCACTGCTGGCGTCGCCCAAGGGCGGAGAAGAGTTGTATCTCTACCTGGCGGTGTCAGAGGTATCCCTCAGTTCTGTCCTCATACGCCAGGACTCCGACACCTAATGGCCGATCTACTACGTGAGTAAAATGTTGACCGATCCAGAGACACGCTACTCACACGCAGAAAAGCTGGCCTTAGCACTTATACCTCTGCGCGGAAGTTAAGGCCATACTTTCAGGCGCACCGCGTAGTGGTCCTCACTAACCAGCCTCTGAAAAGTATACTCCAGAAACTCGATGTTTCTGGACTGTTTGTAAAGTGGGCTATCGAGTTGGGCGAGTTCGACATTAAATTCTGGGCCAGACCTGCTGTAAAAGCACAGGCTTTGGCGGACTTTATTGTTGAGACCACGACCTTAGTTCTCGAAGAACAGCCCGCAGAAAGCGCAACACAGCTTGACGGAGTTTAAAAATAGGTACTCCACGTAGACGGATCGTCTATGGACACCGACAATGGTGCTGGAGTGGTCCTCACGACCCCAGATGGGTTTGAGGTGAAGTATTCCCTCAGACTCAATTTCTCAGCAACCAATAACGTTGTCGTATACGAAGCCCTGTTAGTCGGATTACGATTAGCAAAGGAATGCTCGCGAGAAGTTGTGATCTCAACGACTAACCGATCATTAACTATGTTAACGGAGATTTGAAAGTCGCGACCCTCACTGGCCAAGTACTTGGCAAAGGCGAGGAGGCCGCCCGAGGGTTTCGACAAACAAACCTCGGTTCATGTTCCCAAAAGAAAATCGGAAGGTAAACCACTCGCTAGAAGCTCTTACTGGTGAAAATCGAGTGATGACTCGAGGATATATGGGAGATTTCGAACGCTCTCAAAGATAGAGAAGCAGGAGGCACATCTGATTTCAAGCGGAAAAATGGATGACACCTTCCTTAGATGATATCTGACGTGATCGTTGCTAAAAACGCGAAGAAGGCTAAGCGAATAAAAAGACCTGGGCAGTATGCGTGGTTGATGGGAGGCTATATCACCATGGTTACTCAACCCTATACCTCCGATGCCTAACTCCCGAAAAGGCTGACTACGCCTTGGGCGAAGTGCACCTCGGAATTTATAGAGCACATGTTGGTGGAAAAAACTTAGCCTTCAAGATTATTCGGCAGGGCTACAACTGGCCCTCGATGAAAAAAACGCGCTCGAATTTGTGAAGAAATATGAAAGCTGCCAGCTTCACAGTGACCTTCACCATCCGACGTCCGCTGACCTAAAGTCGCTTTAGGCCCCTTGGCCCTTCGCGCAATGGGGGCTCGATATTCTCGGCCCATTTCCCATTGCCACGGGGCAAAAGAAGTTCATCATCGCCGGTATCGACTACTTCACCAAGTAGGTTGAGGCCATCTCATTGGCAAAAAATCAGAGCACAACGCTCTTGAATTCCTTCGCCAGAGCATTATTTGCAGATTTGGGGTCCCAGAGATCGTCGTGACCGACAACGGGATCCAATTCTTGGGGAAACATTTTGCAAAGTATTACGCCAGCCTTGATATCAAGTTGGACCATACTTCAGTGGTATACCCCCAAGTGAATGGACAGGTGGAGGTCACGAACCGGATGCTATTCCACCGGTTAAAAACCAAGCTAAAGACGCAGGGGGCTCCTGGGTAGACGAGCTCCCATCAGTTCTCTGGTCTTATTGAACAGCCCCAAAAGAACCAACGCACGAGACACCCTTCAGTCTCTGCTACAGGACTAAAGTGGTAATTCCAGTCAAAATCGGACTTCCAAGTCTTATGGTGGAATCGTTTGACCCATGGGGTAACTCCCAGAAAATCAGGAAATACCTAGACTTATTGGAGGAAGCCCGCGACACCGCCAGAATTTGGACAGTGGCCTATCAACATCGAATTGCCCGATACTATAACAAAAAGGTAAAGGCACGACAATTCGATGTTGGGGATTTGGTCCTACGAGGCGTCGAGGCTACAGTCAAACTGGCCGGCAGCAACAAGCTCTCCCCTAATTAGGAAGGGCCTTTCCTAGTCTTCGCCGTCCTACAAAACGGAGCGTACAAACTCCGAAACGAAGATGAAAAGTTGGTCCCACGAACGTGGAACGCAATCCATCTCAAACGCTACTTCTAATAAGGGACCCAGGTATGTATTTGCATTATTGTGAATACGCATTCGCCTACTTGTTTCTATTTGTTAAAATAACTGTTTCCTTAGCACATTTCCTTCTCTTTTCTGTGTGCATGTATATATATGTGTTTGCCTTGCAGTTTTACCCGACCTAGATTGCCCCTAAGTCAGGAGGGTCTTCACCCTCTTGTTACTGAACCTTGATCATTCAGGCAGCCCATAAGTGATCGAATAAGAACCTTGGTCATCCGAGCGGCCCATTAGCGGTCGTACTTAAACCCTAGTCATCCAGGTGGCCCATAAGCGGTCTAGTATGAACCTTGATCATTCGAGCGGCCCGTTAGCGGTCGTATTAAACACCGGTCATCTATGTGACCCATAGGTGGTCGAATCTAAACCTTGGTCATCCAAGTGGCCTGTTAGGGGTCGAAATTTTAGGGGGCTAGCATAGCACACGCAACGACTTCCTTCACGATGAGATAGCATGATCAGTCAACGATGGTCGAAGGGAGAAAAATTCTTCTCCAACTTTGGCCACCCAAGTCAACACTTGGGCAGCGCCACCAGGCTTTACTCATAAGCCACTACCACTAGGCCGACTAACACATACACATCCGCCTACTAAGTAACTTAAGGATTCCACTCCTTTGGCAGCAATATAATGGCAGCCAGCCAACTCAGTTGGTCATTCAGTACAGCAAACATGCAAACCTAAAGTAGTAAAAGGAAATAGACACAAAGTGAGAGGATTCTCATTTTATTGCTATCAAATATATTATATTATACACGATACAAGTAAAAAGGGAAGACCAAAAATCGACAAAAAGCTAGGGAGGCGGTGCCTGACCGTCTTGTGGATCCCCCACAAGACTTTCGCGAGTCTGGGCAGACCTGTTTGACATATTAAGCAGGTCCACCGGAAAATTAGGGTCAATAAGCCGTACGATACGCTGACACATATTGACCCCTTCCCACATCCGCATCCACATCGGTTGCTCAATCTCGTGGGGGCGTATCCGGAGGCTCAGGTGGTTCTCCAGCTTTGTCAACTGCCCATCAAGCTGGCTAAGGCGCCCGATAATCTGCTCGTTCTCCTCTCGCAGCCGAGTATTCTCCTCTTTTAGTCTTGTGTTCTCGGCCTCTGTGTCGGCCAAAACGGTTTGCAAGGCGGCGGCATCCAACTGGTGCTCCGCCCCTGAAGCCACCAGCTTCGCGTCCAGCGAAGCGATCTCTGCCTCTCTGTCAGAAATCACTCGATCCCGCTGGTCAATCGCCTTTGCAATGGTAGCCAGCACCTTCTCCTTCGGCACCAAAGAACAAGACAAATCAAAAATTCTAAAGCAAAAGTTAGGTAGAAAGCATCACAGAAAATTATACCTCCCAGACTCTTCATGCGGGCCTATCAGGCCAAGCCTCTAAGTCTAGCACCATCGACGTCTGGCTGGAAGCGATGCCCTCACAAGCAGGGCTGGCGGCGGCCTCCTCCAGGATGTCCTCCAGGAGCCCTTCATCAATGTCGTCCACGGCGGCGGCAGGCTTCCCAGCAACGGCCTCCACTGTAGTCGCGGGAGGATCAAGGTCAATCACTGGCTTTCCAGCCGGCACATAGGTAGTGGTGAGCCGATTGGCAGCTCTCCGCGCCTCCATCGGCTCACGGGTTGGCTCAGTAAAATCTCCTCCGGCAGTTGAGGAACCACCGCGGTGCGGTGTGCCAGATAACGCCTCCGGCCTCAATCATGACATGTCCTCAAACGTCTTCTCCATCCCGTGGCACTGCCGGTGCATCTGTAAATCCCAACAATGATGTAGTCCGGCCGAAGACGATAAGGAGGGCATCTCCACGGCCATTCTCTTGGGCTTGAGGCCGATGAAGTCGTCGTCAGTCAGGCGGGGATGGATGATCAGACCCCTGGAGTCCTCGGGCCGCATCATGACCGCCAACGGTAGTGCCTTGAACTTCTGGACGGGAGAGGGCGGACCCCAATTCACCTTCTTGGTCTCGGCCCGAGAGACCAAGAAGTCTCTCTTAAAGTCAGAGATGTGGGTCTTGACCAACTTCCTCAACCACTCTAGGGAAACTGTCTCAGCATCCGACGGCGTCCCAGTGTAAACATCAGGCACCCGGCCCCCAATCCTAGCCAGGGGCTAGGTCTCGGTCACACTCACGAAGAAGAACCGATTTTTTCAGTTCTTCAGCGAGTCGTAGATGACCGTATTTATCTTCAGGTCACTACGTGGAACTAGGGAGACCCACTCTCCACCCTGGTTGTTCTTAAATAGACCCTTTACCATCGGTATAGTTAACCGCCGAGAATACTTACAGAGAAAGATGCAGAAAGTACACAAATACCATATAGCATTGGCGTGAAACTGTGTGATGGGGACCCGTAAGGCTTGAAGGATCAACTATAAATCGTTTGGGAGAGGAAGACGAAGGCTACTCCTCAGGTGGGCCTCGTATATAGTCACGTGTCCAGCCGGCGGTGCAAAGGCTCTATCATCCTTCTCCGAAACCCTCCACGCAATGTCCCATGGAATGTTAAACTCTATGCATAGCTCTTTGACATTACCCTCTCGAAGAACAGAGGGAATGTCAACAACAGAAATCGAAGTCATGCTTGCAGGAAGTTTAGGGTTTTTCTGGAATTGTAGAAGGAGGATGGGAAAGCAGGTTGAAGATAAAGAAGTAAAGCAGAAGGCGTGAAAAAATACTAAGTGTAAAGGAGGAAAAGTTAACAGGCAAGTGTGAACGCCTTAAACCACCTCGAGAAGGCACGCCATCATATTGCCGTGTGTTGCTTCCCAACGGGCTCCTTTTTTAAACAGATCTTCTGACGCGTTAATGGTTGATATTGTGATTTCATAAGGTGACAACACGTGTCTACTTTCAGCCTGACAGATCGGCTAATGGCCATGCGTCACTCAGGGCTCATACAAAGTTTTCCAGAGTCTGGCGAAAGACGATCAACAGATTCGGTCAACTTTCTTCTCCAGATTGACCAAGGACGGTCAACAGATCCGGTCAACTTTATTCTCCAGATTTGACTAAGGACGGCCAACAGATCCAGTCAACTTTCTTCTCCGGATCTGGCCAAGGATGGCTAACAGATTCGGTCAACTTTCGTCTCTAGATCTGACCAAAAACGGTCAACAGATCCGGCCAACCTTTCTTCCCCAGAATCTGACCATTACGGTCAACAGATTCGATCAATGCCTCACCCTTTCGTGGAGTCCTCTGAAAATTTCAAGCAACAAAAGATAGTGAGTGGCATCCCATCATAAGCATGCCGGAGGCCAGAATTCTGACCACCGGCATGGGGGGCTAGTGATGGGTATACTGTAGTTGGGTTGGTCTAATAGTTAAAGAAGGCTCAAATGGACTGTTGGATGGCCAACTCCAACGTTGGTCCAACAGGAGGTGAAAGCCCAAATTGTGAAAGGCCTAAACGGGCGCTCGACAGTCAACACCAGCGTTGACTGGCTAAGGCATAGGAGGGCGGCCAACTCACACTTATGATGGTCAACTCAAGTATTGACCGGAATCACTATAGCAGCGGACCCATGAGTAAGAAGGTTTTTACGGGCAAGGCCCACTTGGGTCCACGGTCCAGCAAATGGTTAGCAACGGCTCTTTCCCTGACTTGCGCCTTCCATAAAACTCAGCCAACACCCAAAAAAGATATTGACAAAATCGGTGCCCTTCCCATAAGGAAGGCGCCAGATTTTTCCAATTCCTGCTAATTGGAGGCTTCCAACGGTAATATACACCAAAGGAAGGCAGGTAATTTGGAAAGCCGCTACCCACTAGAGAAGAAAGCAATCCCAACTAATTAGGCAACTCGTGCCTTCCTCACAAGGAAGGTCGCCTAAACATAGCACAGGGGGATCACACCTTTCCAACCAAGGAAGATCACCCGCCACCATTTAAATAAGCCCTAGAGTCCTCACTCAGGGCATGCCCACAACTACGCACACAGTTACGCCTACTACTACGCTTTCTACTACATAGACAGACGACTCTTTGCTGACTCTTTCTCTGCAAAGCATTCAAACGCACTGAGAGAAAGAGCACCAATCAAAGACATACAGGCGCTCTTCCTGTTGACAGACGCCTACTGCCCGTACCTACCGTCCAGATTCAAGAGATGGAATTGCCTCTTTTTCATATGGAAACCCACACACTCTTAGACACTCCCTCTCAATTCTCATTTCTAATTACCTTCCCAGATTTCAAAGGCTGTTTACTGACTTGAGCGTCGGAGTGTTTTCGGTGGGACTTCTCGTCGATACACTAACCTCCTATTTGTTTAGTGGTGTATAGGATCCCAACTCATTGAAGGAAGCCGAAACCAGTCAAGCAGACCAGCCTGAATCTGTTCGAAGTTTGGATCCTAGGACGCATCAAAAATATAGAAAAATTTAAGAGTAGGAAGGCATAAAAAAAGGCATTAGCTCTTTACAATTGATTGTACATAGATAAACATTACATTAACCAATAACTCCACAATCAACAGACGAACAAGATGAAAAATTATTAAAAGCCTAGATTTAGAACCCAATCTTTATTTAATTTATTTTAAATTTAAATTTATTAGCATATTTATTTTAAATTATTAACAATTAAAAATATAGGAATTGAAAATATATAAAAATTTAAGAGCAAGAGGATTTAAAAAAAGGCTTTAACTCTATACAATTGAATATAGATAGATAAATATTACATTAACTAGCTACTGCCTCCTACCAACAACTCACTATCAATGGATGGACAAGATGAAAAAGAATTAATGGCCAAGATTTAAAACTTAAAATCTTTATTTACATTATTTTAAATTTAAATTTATTAACATATTTATTTTAAATTATTAATAATTGAAAATAAAAGAATTGAAAATATACAAAATTTAAGAGCAAGAGGCTTTAAAAAACTTTACAATTTAAATAAATAAATATATATATATTAGATTAACTAGTTACTATTGTGGGCTTGGCCCACGAGCCAACTCACTAATATATATATATTAGATTAACTGAGTTTGGCCCACGAGCCGATCGAGCCAAGCCGAGCCAGAGCTAAACGGCTTCATCAAGCCGAATCTGAGCCGATTTCGAGCCGTTCACTGGTTTCGTTCTCTTCGTCTTCCACGATCGATTTTGTAACCTTCAAGCGTTTAACTCAGTTAATTGTTGAAGCATTAGTGGTCCATTAAGTGGTGATAACTCTCCCATTAAGTCAATTAATCAATTTTAGCCGATTTGAGTACCAAACGCTCGGTTGAGGCGGGTGATGGTTTCGCCTATAAATTGAGCATTCTGGCTTTGTCCCTAGCACCCAACGCAAGCTATACACCATCTAAACGAGTGAAGGAGTATCCAGAAGCACGGAGCCGGTCCGAATCGAACGTCCGAAAACAGAGCACCAAATGGCCGGAGGTATATTAATCGATTTTAAATTTCGCTTTTGTGGTTGTTTTAGCTACATAAATTTCTAACATTTGGTATCAGAGAAAGGCTTCAACTCTGCCTTTGTTGTTCTATTATTTTTCAATTTTTTTCGAATTCGTAAAAACCTAAAGTCTTCGTTTTTTTGAAGATTCGGTTCAAACGAGCACTGAAAATCGATGAAAAATTAAATTTATGAAATTTCCATATATTTTTCATCATTTATGGTGTTCGTATCGTGTTGTTTGAATCGGGTCTGGAATTCGGGTCGAGTCGTTCGTTGTCGGGTTTGGGCGAAATCGACGAAGGTAGACGACTTGAACGGCGTCGTTTTCTGCTTCGGCAGTTATAAACGTCATTGTTTTCTGGCTTCGCTTTGTGTTCAACGACGCAGCGTCGTTTTTGAACGAATTCGGTTATTAAACCACGTCGTTTTCTTCTGATTTAAAAAAAAATTAATTATATCGGTTATGGGCCGTTTCGTTCGCGACCCAGGCTTCTGGCCCGTTACTGTAGCAGATAAGGAATTAAAATGCGGCGGACGGGTTTCGAACCCGGGACGATGCGTGGGAACGAGCGGCTTCTGCCGCTGCGCTGCTGAGCGCCTTGCGTCTATTTCCGAACTTAAATTGGTTATATACATTTATACATAGTATATATATATTATATATACGTATATATTTATATAGATATATATATATAATTATATTATTATATATAAAGTATAAAATATAATATCCAGAATATAATTATATATATGTATAAATAATGTCTTGTGATTAAAATAATTTAATTAATTGAGGATTAGCTACATCACCCTTAATTAATAAAATTATTTTTTTTATTATCACGTGTTGTATAAAGACATAAATTGTGGTAATTATTTTGATATAATAAAATTTATCCCACAGAAAATTTTATTATATTAAATTAATTAATCAGGATAAAATGTCAAATTATTTTTCTTAATTTACCCACAGGGATTAAGAATGAAATATAATTTGATAGTTTTATCATAAAATTGGACATGAATCTACTGAAATTAAAATTTAGCCCACAGGTAATTTTTGTCTATTCATTCATGATGTATGTTTTGTATTGGTAAAACATAATTTTATAATTGTTAGCCTCATTTTTGGATGTTAAGTATGTATTTATTTTTATACAGCTATTCAATCTGTAAATCTTTCCGATATTAGATGTAAAATTTCCGAACTAAAAGGTGACAACTATAAAGTGTGGAAGGAGAGAATTCTTCTTCACTTAGGGTGGCCGGATATCGATTATGCTATCCGAAAAGACGAACCATCGGCTCTTACCCTTACCAGCACTCCGGATGAGGTAACTCTTTATGAATGTTGGGAGCGATCTAATCGCCTCAGTTTAATGTTCATAAAGATAAAAATTTCTGCTGGTATTCATGGTTCTGTCGACCAGCATACTAAAGTGCAGGATTTACTGAAGGCCATAGATGAGTAATTTGTGACTTCAGATAAGGCACTTGCAAGCACCCTAATAATAAAATTTTTATCTATTAGGCTCACCAGTGTTAAGGGTGTGCGTGAGTATATAATGTAAATGAGGGATATTACAGCTCAATTGAAAAATCTAGATGTGGAAATGTCTGAACCTTTCATTGTACACTACATTTTAAATTCACTTCCACCGCAATATGGGCCTTTTAAAATCTCTTATAACACACATAATGATAAATGGTCAATAAATGAACTCATGACTATGTGTGTGCAAGAGGAAGGAAGGCTCATGATGGAGCAAAGTGAGAGCGTCTTCATGCAAAAAGAAGAAAGGTTCAAGATGCAGGCCAAATCAAAGGAAAAAGGTAAAATACTTTCCCAATCTGATATCAAGAAGGAGTTCAAGTATTTCTTCTGTAAAAAGAAGGGACACGTAAAGAAGGACTATTTCAAGTATCAAAATTGGCTTGAAAAGAAAGGTAATCCATTCTCTTTTGTATGTTATGAATCTAATATGGTTAATGTTGTACATAACACATGGTGGATTGACTCTGGTTCTATAATTCATATTTCTAATTCCTTACAGGGCTTGCAAAACCTAAGGAAACCAATGGGCAGTGAACAATGCATCTTCTTCGGAAACAAGATACGTTCACATGTGGAGGCCACTGGAACATGTAATTTAATTTTGAGTAGTGGTTTTATTTTGACATTGGAAAAGACCTTTTATATTCCAAATTTCTCTAGAAATTTGATTTCTGTTTCTAAACTTGTACCATTTGGATATTCCTTTATATTTTCGGACTCATTATTCGGCTTTATCTTATAAGTCCGAGATTATTGGAATGGTACATACATTTATCGATGGTCTTTATTATTTAAATTTATAAAACAATACCAATTTCAATACTGTGTATGTTAATAATGGAATTAAAAGATGTGTTATGAATGAATGTTCCTCGATGTTGTGGCATAAGAGATTGGGACATATCTCCGTTGATAGAATCAAAGATTGGTAAATCATAGAGTATTTATCATATGTAGATTTTATCGACTTTGAGACTTGTGGACTGCATTAAAGGAAAGGACCTAACAAGACTAAGAAAATGCCAAGAGGAGTTCGGACATATTAGAGATCATACATACTGACATTTGTAGTCCTGATATAGACTCATATGGCCCAAAATATTTTATCACCTTTATTGATAATTTCTCATGATATATGTATCTTTACTTGCTTCATAATAAATATGAAGCCTTGGATACTTTTAAATTGTTTAAAGTAGAAGTAGAGAAATAAACTGGAAAAAATATCAAAATTGTTAGATCAGATAGATGTGCAGAGTATTATGGTAGATATACTGAAGATGGACAAATGCCTGGTCCATTTGTAAAGTTTCTTCAAGAACATGGGATTGTTGCCCAGTATACTATGCCTGATTCTCCAGACCAAAATGGTGTAGCAAAAAGAAAAAACCGAACATTATTGGACATGGTGAGGAGTATGCTTAGTAACTCCGAACTTTTAAAATCTTTGTGGAGTGAAACTCTTAAAACGGCGGTGTACATATTAAACCGGGTCCCAACAAAAGCTATTCCAAAAACCCCTTTTGAGTTATGGAAAGGTTGGAAATCGAGTTTGCAACATGTACGCGTATGGGGATGTCCATCCGAAGTAAGAGTTTATAACCCACATGAAAAGAAATTGGACCCAAGGACAATAAGTGGGCATTTCATTGGATATGCTGAACGGTCTAAGGGATACAGATTTTACTGTCTATCTCATACCACTAGGATTGTGGAATCAAGAAATGTAAAATTTCTTGAGAATGACTTAATGAGTGGGAGGAAACGATCAAGAACTGATCATTTGGATTCACAACCCTCCACTTCATATGATAGGTTGATTAATGTACACAACACCCTTCAAGATCAATCTGGTGTTGAACAATCAATCGTTGTCATTCCACAAAATACTGATTCTATTCCAGTTGACTATGACATTCAGGATTTATCTAAAATAGTTGTACAACATGCTCCTATTGAGGATGATGATACAACATTAAGAAGGTCTTCTAGAATGAGAAAGTCAGCAATCCCTAGTGATTATGTTGTATATCTGAAAGAGTCTGACTACAATGTGGGAGCTGAAAATGATCCTGAAACGTTTTCACAAGCCATGAGTTGTAATGAATCATAATTATGGCATAATGCTATGAAAGAAGAGATGAGTTCCTTGAGTAGCAATAGAGTCTAGGATCTTGTTGAATTGCCTAAAGGGGTGAAAGTCATAGGGTGTAAATGGATCTTTAAAATAAAAAAAGACTCATTAGGCAATATTGAAAGATATAAGGTAAGACTCGTTACTAAAGGTTACACTCAGAAAGAAGGAATTGATTACAAGGAGACTTTTTCTTCTGTATCTAAAAAGGACTCTCTTCGTATAATTTTGGCATTGGTTGCTCATTTTGATATGGAATTGTAACAAATGGATATGAAAACAGCATTTTTAAATGGTGATCTAGAGGAAGAGGTTTACATGAAACAACCAGAAGGATTCTCCTCTAGTGATGGTGAGTAATTGGTGTGCAAATTAAAGAAGTCCATATATGGATTAAAACAAGCATCCCGTCAATGGTATTTGAAATTTGATGAAATTATCTCTTCATTCGGTTTTGAAGAGAATATTTTGGATCAATGTATATACCAGAAGGTCAGTGGGAGTAAGACTTATTTTCTTGTCTTATATGTGGATGATATTTTACTTGCATCCAATGATAAAGGGTTGTTGTATGAGGTGAAATAATTTCTCTCTAAAAATTTTGAAATGAAGGATATGGGTGATGCATCTTATATCATTGGCATAAAGATATATCGAGACAGACCACGTTGTGTTCTGGGTTTGTCTCAAGAGACCTATATCAATAAGGTTTTAGAGAGATTTCGGATGAAAGATTGTTCACCGAGTGTAGCACCCATTGTGAAGGGTGATAGGCTCATTTGAGCCAATGCCCAAAAACGATTTGGAACAGGAACAGATCAAGAATATTCTGCAAACTTCCGTTGTTGGAAGTTTGATATACTCAGTATGTACAAGACTTGACATAGCATTTGAAGTTGGAATGTTGGGAAGATTTCGAGTAATCCAGAATCGAACCGGAAAGTCACAAGAAAGTCATGAGGTATCTTCAAGGTACCAAAGATTTCATCCTTACATATAGACGGACCCGACAAACTGAAGTTTTGGGGTACTCAATTAGGACTTTTACCGGGTGTATTGATTCACATAAATCAACATCCGGTTACATATTTTTGTTTGCCGGTGGAGCTGTATCCTGACGGAGTGCAAAGCAAACTTTGATTACTACTTTCACTATGGAGGCCGAGTTCGTTGCTTGTTTTGAGGCTACAAAGTATGGTGTATGGATGAGAAATTTCATGTCTAGGCTTAGAGTGGTTGATTCCATCTCAAGGCCATTAAAAATATTTTGCGATAATTCAGCTGCTGTATTCCTAGCTAAAAATAACAAAAGTAGCAGTCGAAGTAAACACATCGACATTCAGTTTTTAGCCATAAAGGAGCACATTATAGGAAAGGAAATTGCTATTGAGCATATCAGTACTGAATTAATGATTGCTGATCCTTTGACTAAAGGCATGCCACTATTATGGTTCAAGGATCTTGTAACTGAAATGGGATTGAGTTCCATTTTATAATTTTCATTGTATGGACAATGATATTGTAAATTTCTATTTTATTATTGTGATATTTCTTAAAATTGTGTGCACATTAATTGAATTGAGAATATCATTAAGTTGGACAAAGAATAAATATAGGGTTTATTCATAAAGTAAAGTTACCGGATGACTTGAGAAATTAATATATTGTAATACATGGAAGATATTATTCATTATTTGAGGATTTATCGCCATAATTCATATATTTATTTCTTAAAGTTTAAAAAATTGATGATTTTAGTTATCACATCAAGTTAAACATGGACCAAGTGGGAGAATGTGGGGTTCAATTAATTAAGTTTGGCCCACGAGCCGATCGGAGGCCAAGCCGAGCCTGTGAGCTAAACGGCTTCATCGAGCCTGGTCTCGAGCCAATTTCGAGCCGCTCAACGTTTCGCGTTCTCTTGCCTTCCTCGATCGATTTTGTAACATTCAAGCCGTTTAACTCGAGTTAATTGTCAAGTATTAGTGGTCCATTAAGTGGTGATAACTCTCCCATTAAATCAATTAATCAATTTTGGCCAGTTTGAGTACCAAACGGTTAATGAGGCGGGTGATGGTTTCACTTATATAAATTGAGCATTTCGCTTTGTCTCTCGGCGCCCAACTCAAGCTATACACCATCTAAACGAGTGAAGGAGTGTCCAGAAGTACGGAGCCGGCCCGAATCGAACGTCCGAAAATAGAGCACCAAATGGCCGGAGGTATATTAATCGATTTTAAATTCCGCTTTTGTGGTTGTTTTAGCCACATAAATTTCTAACAACTATCTCCTACCAACAACTCACTATCAACGATGAACAAAATGAAACAGAACTGAAGGCCAAGATTTAAAACTCAAAGTCTTTATTTAAATTATTTATAATTTAAATTTATTAACATATTTATTTTAAATTATTAATAATTGAAAATATTGAAAACTTTAAAAGCAAATGGGATTAAAAAAAGACTTGAGCTCTTTATAATTGATTATAGACAGATAAACATTACATAAACTAGCTGCTGTCACCTACTAGTAATTTCACCATCAACGGACGAACAAGATGAAAAATAATTAAAGGCCAAGATTTAAAACACAAAGTCTTTATTTAAATTATTTTAAATTTAAATTTATTAACATATATTTTTTAAAATTATCGACAACTGAAAATATAAAAATTAAAAATATAGAAAAATTTAAGGGCAAGAGGGTACAAAAAAAAATTTACCTCTTTACAATTAATTATAGACAGATAAATATTAAATTAACTAGTTATTGTCTCCTACCAACAACTCCATAATCAATGAACAAAGAAGATAAAAAATAATTAAATACCAAGATTTAAAACTCAAAGTCGTTAGTTAAATTATTTTAAATTTAAATTTATTAACATATATTTTTTAAAATTATTACCAATTGAAAATATAGGAATTAAAAATATACGAAAATTTAAGAGCATGAAGGCATAAAAAAAAGCTTTAGCTCTGTACAACTGATTATAGATAGATAAACATTACATTAACTAGCTGTTGTCTTCTACCAATAACTCCAAAATCAACGGACAGACAAAATAAAAAATAATTAAAAGTCAAGCTTTACAACTCATTTCTTATTTAATTTATTTTAAATTTAAATTTATTAACATATTTATTATAAATTATTAACAATTGAAAATATATGAATTGAAAATATAGAAAAATTTAAGAGCAAGACCACTTAAAAAAAAGACTTTAACTCTTTACAATTAAATATAGATAGATAAATATTACATTAATTAGCTACTATCTCCTACCAACAACTCACTATCAACGGATGGACAAGATGAAAAAGAATTAACGACCAAGATTTAAAAATTAAAATCTTTATTTACATTATTTTAAATTTAAATTTATTAATATATTTATTTTAAATTATTGACAATTAAAAATATAGGAATTGAAAATATAGAAAAATTTAAAAGCAAGAGGGCTTTAAAAAAGACATTAGCTATTTACAATTTATTATAGACAGATAAATATTATATTAACTAATTGTTATCTTCTATCACTAACTTTACTATCAATAGATGGACAAGATGAAAAAAAATTAAAGGCCAAGGTTTAAAATTTAAAGTCTTTATTTAAATTATTTTAAATTAAAATTTATTAGCATATTTTTTTAAGTTACTAGCAATAGAAAATATATGAATTGGAAATATTGAAAAATTTAAGAGCAAGAGGGCTTAAAAAAAGGCTTTAAGTTTTAATAATTAATTATAGACAGATAAACAGTATATCATTTAGATCTTCCACTAATAACTCCACTATCAACGGACGAATAAGATAAAAAAAAAAAAATTTAAAGGCCAAGATTTAAAATCTTACAAGCATGGACAACAATGCATCATTTAATTTATTTCTACTTTCTCAAAGCACAAATCAATTTGCCAGCTGCCACAGCTTGACGGTGTCGTTTTGCTTTGCTTTGCTGGTCAAGCATTGATATTTAATCCAAATGTCATCAAGATTGATAAGTAACAATTTTTAATTGAAATTTTTTAATACGTTTGAAAAGTACATTGGTGGCATGCAGCTGTAAGCACAGCTTTTTTTTTTTTTCTTAGAGTAATTTTCCAAATAACCTTTCACGTTCTCCGGCTTATAAAAATGAATACTGTTCACTTAAAAAAACCACATTAAATATTTTTTAAATGAAACCCAACAATATATATAAATTATTAAAAAATGTCAAAACAGAAAATTTGAAAATACTAAGCCAAAATCCAGAAAGCTCAGACCAATCAACTGGATTAAAAAGGCAAAAAGATGAGATTTTTTTGAGATATTTATAAGGTTTTATATAACGTTTTATATCCATTTAAAATATAGTCCAACAGTATATTCGATATGGCCCGAATCTTGACTTGATCTAAGGAAATAATTGAGTGGTGCATTATAGGCATTTTTACTAAATATGTGAGCTATTTTTTTTCAAAATAGAGGCTCTTGATCTGTCCCTGAGAGGTGCACATAAGCATTTGGTTTAGAATAGATGTGCCCAGTTTATACCTGAGAAGTGCACATGCATATTTTATTCGAGGTGTTCAGCATCGGAGAAGTGTTCACATACCGTTTGAACAATAGTACCATGCCAGATATGAGCTTGATGGGTATTTGATGGTTGTTTCTAATATAAAATCATCTTGAGACTATTTTAGAGTTATTCTTTTACGATTTTAAATTATTGAGCGTCGGCATAGTGAGAAAAAGAAGAGAAAGAGAAAAGAGATAGATATGTTCATCTGCTTAATTCCCAAATTGTATTTCATTTTTCATTAATCTTAGATACGTTCTTTCTATCATCGTAAATGACAATCTATTAGCCATTTTTCTTTTATTTTGTTTTGATATTCTTTATTACTTAAACATATTACTGTGGGCTTCAGCCCAAATGGTGAGCCGGCCCAAGCCATTGAACTGCACGCTGGCCCACCACCAGCTGAGCCAGAACGGCTTCATCGAGCCGGATCCGAGCCTAAGCGGGCGGCAGAGCAAAATTGCTCGCTTGCCTTCCGATCAATTTCGTAACCATTTGGCGTTTTTTCTCGCTTAATAATCACAATTGTGGTCCATTGTGGCGATAACTCTCCCATTAAGTTAATTCATCAATTTTGGCCTAGGTTTGAGTTCTAAACGCTGGTTGAGGCGGGTGATGGTTTCGCCATAAATCGAGCATTCTCGCTTTGTCCCTGGCACCCAACTCAAGCAATACACCATCTAAACGAGTGAAGGAGTGTCCGGAATACGTAACCCGTCTAATCGCAAGTTGGGAAAACGAGCACCAAATGGCCGGAGGTATACTTAATCGATTTTAAATTCCGCATTTGTGGTTGTTTTAGCCACATAAATATCTTTACATTTGGTATCGAGAGAAAGGCTTCAACTCGCTTTGATGTGATCATGGTTTTTTCGATTTTTCCAAATCAAAAACTTAAAGTCTTCGCTTTTTTTGAGATTCGGTTCAAACGAGCATTGGAAATCGATGGGAAATTAAATTTCTGAAATTTCCATATATTTTTCATCATTTATGGTGTTTAAGATTGCGGCCGCTTTGAATCGGGTCCGTAACTGGTCGAGTCGCTCGTCGGGTTCGGGCGAAACCGACGAAGGTAGACGACGACTTGAACGGGCGTCGTTCGCCGGGTAAAAGAGTAAACGCCGCTGCTTTATGGCTTCGCTTTTGTGCCCATAACGACGCTGCTTTTGCTACGCTTTAAAAAAATTTATTTTTTATTATCACGTGTGGTATAAAGACATAAATTGTGGTAATTATTTTGATATAATAAAATTTATCCCACAGGAAATTTTATTATATTAAATTAATTAATCAGGATAAAATGTCAAATTATTATTTTCTTAATTTGCCCACAGGGATTAAGAAAGGAATATAATTTGATAGTTTTATCATAAAATTGGACATGAATCTACTGGAATTAAAATTTAGCCCACAGGTATTTTTTTTTGTCTATTGATTCATGATGTATGTTTTACATTGGTAAAATATAATTTTGTAATTTGTTAGCCTCAATTTTGGATGTTAAGCATGTATTTATTTTTATGCAGCTATTGAATCTGTAAATCTTTCCGATATTAGATGTGAAATTCCTAACTAAAAGGTGACAACTATAAAGTGTGGAAGGAGAGAATTCTTCTTCACTTAGTGGTGGCTCGATATCGATTATGCTATCCGGAAAGACGAACCACCGCTCTTACCCTTACCAAAGACTGTGATGAGGTAACTCTTTATGAATTTTGAGCGATCTAATCGCCTCGGTTTAATGTTCATCAAGACAAAATTTCACGGGTATTCGGTTCTCACGACTAAAGATACAAAAGCGTGGATTTATCAAGGCCATAGATGAACAATTTGTGACTTTGATACAAGGCACTTGCAAGCACCCTAATAATGAAGTTTTCATCTATTAGGCTCACCAAACATATGGGTGTGCGTGAGCACATAATGCAAATGGGAGGGATATGCACACCAACTAAAAATCTAGAGGTGGAAATGTCAGAACCTTTCATGGTGCATTACATTTTAAATTCGCTTCCACCTAATATGGGCTTTTTAAAAATATCCTATAACACATAAGGATAAATGGTCAATCAATGAACTCATGACCATGTGTGTGCAAGAGGAAGGAAGGCTCATGATGGAGCAAAGCGAAAGCGTCTTCATGCAAAAGGAAGGAAGGTTCAAGACGCAAGCCAAGTCAAAGGGGAAAGGTAAAGTACCTCCCCAAACTGATATCAAGAAGGAGTCCAAGTGCTTCTTCTTAAAAAAAGGGACACGTAAAGAAGGACTGTTTCAAGTATCAAAATTGGCTTGAAAAGAAAGGTAATCCATTCTCTTTTGTATGTTATGAATCTAATATGGTTAATGTTGCACATAACACATGGTGGATTGACTCTGGTTCTACAATCCATATTTCTAATTCCTTACAGGGCTTGCAAAACCTAAGGAAACCAGTGGGCAGTGAACAATGCATCTTCTCCGGAAACAAGATGCGTTCACATGTGGAGGCCATTGGGACATGCAATTTAATTTTGAGTAGTGGTTTTGTTTTGTCTCTTGAAAAGACCTTTTATATTCCAAATTTCTCTAGAAATTTGATTTCAGTTTCGAGACTTGTGCCTTTTGGGTATTCCTTTACATTTTCAGACTCATTATTCAGTTTATCTTATAAGTCTGATATTGTTGGGAATGGTACACTGTCTGATGGTCTTTATTGTTTAAATTTACAAAACAATACCAATTTCAATACTGTGCATGTTAATAATGGAATTAAAAGATGTGTTATGAATGAATGTTCCTCGATGTTGTGGCATAGGAGATTGGGACATATCTCCATTGATAGAATCAAAAGATTGGTAAATGATGGAGTACTTAGTACTCTAGATTTTCATCGACTTTGAGACTTCAGGTGGACTGCATTAAAGGAAAGCGAGACCAATAAAACTAAGAAAAATGCCAAGAGGAGTTCGGACATATTAGAGATCATACATCTCGACATTTGTAGTCCCGATATAGACTCATATGGTCTAAAATATTTTATCACCTTTATTGATGATTTCTCACGATATATGTATTTTTACTTGCTTCATAATAAATATGAAGCCTTGGATGCTTTTAAATTGTTTAAAGTGTATAGAGAAACAAATGGAAAAAATATCAAAATTGTGAGATCAGATAGAGGTGGAGAGTATTATGGTAGATATCAAGATGGACAAATGCCAGTCCATTTGCAAAGTTTCTTCAAGAAAATGGGATTGTTGCCCAATATACTATGCCTCGGGTTCTCCGGACCAAAATGGTGTGTGTAAAGAAGAAACCGAACATTATGGACATGGTGAGGAGTATGCTTAGTAACTCCGAACTTCCAAAATCTTCATGAGTGAAGCTCTTAAAACGGCGGTGTACATATTAAACCGGGTCCCAACAAAAGCTGTCTCCAAAACTCCTTTGAGTTATGGAAAGGTTGAAAACCGAGTTGCATAAACATGTACGTGTATGGGGATGCCCATCCGAAGTAAGAGTTTATAACCCACATTAAAAGAAATTGGACCCAAGGACCATGGGTGGGCATTTCATCGATATCTTGAGCGGTCCAAGGGATCTGATTTTACCGTCCATCTCATACCACTAGGATTGTGGAATCAAGAAATGTAAAATTTCTTGAGAATGACTTAATGAGTGGGAGGAGTTGATCAAGAATCGATCATTTGGATTCACAACCCTCGCTTCATATGATAGGTTGATTGATGTACACAACACTCCTCAAGATCAATCGGTGTTGAACAACCAATCAATGTCATTCCACAAAATGTTGATTCTATTCCAGGTTGACCATGAAATTGTGATTTATCTCGAAGAAGTTGTACAACATGCTCCCGTTGAGGATGATGATACAATATTAAGAAGGTCTTCTAGAATGAGAAAGTCGCAATCCCTAGTGATTATGTTGTATATCCTGGAAGAGTCGACTACAATGTGGGAGCCGAAAATGATCCTAAACGTTTTCACAAGCCATGAGTTGTAATAAATCACAATTATGGCACAATGCTATGAAAGAAGAGATGAGTTCCATGAGTAGCACAGTCCGGGATCTTGTTGAATTGCCTAAAGGGGCGAAAGCCATAGGGTGTAAATGGGTCTTTAAAACAAAGAAAGACTCATTAGGCATATTGAAAGATATAAGGCAAGACTCGTTGCTAAAGGTTACACTAAAGAAGGAATTGATTACAAGGAGACTTTTTTCTGTATCTAAAAAAGGACTCTCTTCGTATAATTTTGGCATTGGTTGCTCATTTTGATATGGAATTGCAACAAAATGGATGTGAAAACAAGATTTTTGAATGGTGATCTAGAGGAAGAGGTTTATATGAAAACAACCGGAAGGATTCTCTCTGCAGTGATGGTGAGCAATTGGTATGCAAATTAAAGAAGTCCATATATGGATAAAACAAGCATCCCGTCAATGGTATTTGAAATTTGTGAAATTATCTCTTCATTCGATTTTGAAGAGAATATTTTGATCAATGTATATACCAGGAAGGTCAGTGGGAGTAAGACTTGTTTTCTTGTCTTATATGTGGATGATATTTTACTTGCATCCAATGATAAAGAATTGTTATATGAAGTGAAATAATTTCTCTCTGAAAAAATTAAAATGAAGGATATGGTGATGCATCTTATGTCATTGGCATAAAGATACATCGAGATGCATCGCGTTGTGTTCGGGTTTATCTCAAGAGACCTATATCAATAAGGTTTTAGAGATTTGGATGAAAGATTGTTCACCGTGTGTAGCACCCATTGTGAAGGGTGATAAGCTCAATTTGAGCCAATGCCCGAAAAATGATTTGGAACGGAAGATCAAGAACATTCCATATGCTTAGTTATTGGAAGTTTGATGTACTTTCCGGTATGTACAAGACCCGACATAGCATTTGCGATTGGAATGTTGGGAAGATTTCGCAGTAATCCAGAATCGAACACCGAAAGCTGCTAAGAAAGTCATGAGGTATCTTCAAGGTACCAAAGATTTCATGCTTACATATAGACGGACCGACAATTTGGAAGTTTTTGGGTACTCCGATTCAGACTTACCGGGTGTGTTGATTCACGTAAATCAACATCAGGTTATATTTTTGTTTGCCGGTCAGATATCTGGCCATGAGTGCAAAGCAAACTTTGATTGCTACTTCCACTATGGAGGTGAGTTCGTTGCATGTTTCGAGGCTACAAAGCATGGTGTATGGATGAGGAATTTCATGTCTAGGCTTAGAGTGGTTGATTCCATCTCAAGGCCATTAAAGATATTTTGCGATAATTCATTTCTTGTTTTCCCGGCTAAAAATAACAAAAGTAGCGATCAAGTAAACACATTGACATTCGGTTTTAGCCATAAAGGAGCGCATTAAAGGAAAGGAAATTACTATTGAGCATATCAACACTGAATTAATGATCGCTGATCCCTTGACTAAAGGCATGCCACCATTAAGGTTCAAGAATCTTGTATCTGAAATGGGATTGAGTTCCATTTTATAATTTTCATTGTATGGACAATGATATTGAAAATTCCTATTTTGTTGTTGTGATATTTCTCAAAATTGTGTACACATTAATTAATTTGAGAATATCATTAAGTTGGACAAAGAATAAACATAGGGTTTATTCATAAAGTAAAGTGGCCGGTTTGAGTTCTAAACGCTCGGTTGAGGCGGGTGATGGTTTCGTTCATAAATTGAGCATTCTGGCTTTGTCCCTGGCACCCAACTCAAGCAATACACCATCTAAACGAGTGAAGGAGTGTCCAGAAGCACAGAGCCCGTCCGAATCGCAAGTTGGAAAACAGAGCACCAAATGGCCGGAGGTATACTTAATCGATTTTAAATTCCGCATTTGTGGTTGTTTTAGCCACATAAATATCTTACAATTACTACAATGTATTATATTCTTGCATTTATTAGAGCTTTTTGTAATTAAAATTCACTGTTTGTGGATATTTTTTCTACTTACGGTCTTGTGATTTTTCTCCTTATTTTCTAAGTGGTTTTTCATATAAAATTTTGTATGTCTCATTATATGTGATTGTTATTATATGTTACATATTATTGATTCATCTTAGGAGTTCAAAAAAGAGTGAAAAGATCGTTTCGGTCCAAGTTGCACAACAATATTTCGACCCCACAACAAATTTATAAAGTGGTATAAAATCAAATATTCAATATACGTAAAAACTATTTGTGTCTAGATGTTACGAGCGATATGAGCATAAAAATAAAATAACAATAATAATAAAAAGATATACTTTTGATGACGAAGGAAAAACTCGATACCCACGGTAATCGAAAAAAATCCTCCGAATTTTAACGGCCAGGAAAAAAATACACTATGAAAATCAACTTACAGATCGAGTGGTAACGACGCGCTAACCTCGCCGACTTACTTCCATCTTGTGATCCTTATCAAGGAACTCCTTAGATTTACCCATGGCAACGGCACCAGATGCCTTCCGGTCTTCACGTCAATTTTTCTCTCGTGCCACTTAAATTGCCACATACGACCAGATCCCCTTCTTCAACGTATCAACGTCACCAACGAAGGTAGAAGAGTAGAGGTGATGGATTGATAAAGAGAAAGTGGTGAGAAAATCGTTAGCACATGAAGCACAATGAGAAAAGATTGATTTTCTCAATTAAAACATGTTTAATGGAGTGAAAAATGATTTTCTCTCAAGTGGGACGGCTACAAAAATATCAATTAAAAGTTAGAGCAATTGATTATAGGCATATATTTATAGAGGGATCGAAAAACGCATTCAAAAAAGTTTCCCATTGCCGCGGCACTCAAGAGTGGCTCGAGCGCGCGGCGGGCGCACGGAAGGTTTCAAGAGAAACCCTACGTGTGTTTGAACGAGAAGTAGGCGAGCAGCAAGCCGGGGGTTTCTGGATTTTGCGCTCAAGCGCAGGGCTTCTGAATTTTGGGCTCGAGCTCACGGTAGGCGTAGTATTCCTCGAAGTCGGAATGAATAGGTACGGAAATATGTTTCGACGAAACACAACCTGACATTAACACACAATTACATAGAGTCACGGAATATGCCAATCATGAAAATTACCCTAACAATCTCCCCATTTAGAATTCCGTGACAAAACACATAAAGAAAAAAATACAAGTAAAGTATAGGTTCAGAAACCATCGAGATAGAACCCGTGTATATAAAAATCTATACCTAATGAGAAATAAAAAATAATACAAGAAGTAAACATAAAAAAACGAACATCGGCTGCGTGACAATCTTGCCATTTATGACGGGGTATTATAACTGTGGTGCCTACTCAAATATGGTTAGTACAAACAGCATAATACAAAATAATATAATATGACAAATAAGCAATAGACAAATAAGACAACATGCAGCAAATAAAAAAACTCCCCCTCACAAAATTAACACTATCTCCCCCTAACAAAAATAATAGAAATGGTCTCCTCCTCTCAAGATAATCTCCCCCTTAGACCACACAGTGAGACACCTTTATTCTCCCTTTTTGTCACGGGTGACCAAAGGATAATAGAACTCGCTCTTCTTGATCCACAATTTTTTACCATATTTTATGGTATTGTTTAAGTTTATCGCTTGATCATTTAGATGTTGGATGTGGTGAATTAGATACTCTATCTTAGATTTTTTCGAGACTTATTTTGATGTAATGAGATAGGGCAGTGGGGACGAATATGGCCAATAATGTTGCACCCATGACATGTTGGAACATATTTAGCCTTGACGTCCGAACTATACGATTGCTTCCTAACATTTTGGAAATTGATCAACTTTTCTAGGGAAACTCTCGACGAATGATCAATATGGCTAGACAATGTGCTACTTTATCTTGATGTGGAAGTGGGTCGGACAAATACAGTTCTAGATTTAATATTGGTATTTAAGAAATTTTTTAAGTAATCCAACCCAGTTTTATTTCCTCTAATTTTTTTCAACTCAAGCATGTGATCCAATGTTTTGGACCCATTTGAAAATTGTTTCAAATCATTGCGAGCAACCTCAAAATCAGATTCGAGATTTATAATTTTTTCTGTAAAGGAGCATTTTAGGTTTTCAACTTTTTGAGCTTTTGTGTCTAGTTCAGATTTTGGAGCTAATTTTTCTTTTTTCATTTTTGTCAGTTTGTGCTTAACTGACACATTCGTTTTCTTAACTTGAAGGTCATACAGATCAGGTTCTGACTCATTTTTAGAGTCATCGGATAGTTTAATATTAGCCTCTAAGCGATCATCATTTTTACATATTGAGGTCATAAAGGCCATGTACTTGACATGACCATCTTCAGAATATTTTTCAGCCTCTTCTTCTTCATCATCACTCAATATCACATTAACTTTATAGGCTTGGCATTGTTGGCATTTAAGGTTTAGGCATTCGGTACGATAATGACCAAAACCTTTACACTCATGGCATTAAACACTTTGGGTGTTTTTAGATTTGGATTCTTTAAATTCACGTGGGTCTTTCTTATCAGATTTTAGAGTTCGTTTTAAATCCAAACTTGGTAAGTCAGATGAATATTTATTTTTCTTTAAAAATTTTTTAAAGTTTCTAACAAATGTGGTAAAATCTTCATTACTATTTGACTCATCATCGGAGTCACGATCTCTCTATTCCCTAACGGATTTTAGGGCAATTGATTTTTGCTTCCTTAACTATGAAAGTGTGTACTCATAAGTTTAGAGAGATCCTACAAGTTCTTCGATCTTTATTTTATCAAGATCTTTACTTTCTTCGATAGCGGTGATCTTAGGTCTAAATCGTTCAGGGAGCGATTTAAAAACTTTTCTAACAACTTTATTTTTAGGGATTCGTTCTCCTAAATTAAACGTGAAATTCACAATATCATTTAATTGCGCATAGAACTTATCAAACGTTTCATCATCTTTCATACGGATCTCTTCAAATATGGTCATTAGCATTTGTAATTTTAAATTTTTTACAAGTTTGGTCCCTTCATTAGTTATTTCAAGTCTTTTCTACACGTTTTTTGTAGTCTCACACATAGATATGCGTTTGAACTCTTTGAGAGATACGACCATAAAAATGGCATGTAATCTCTTACTATTCCAATTACACACATCAAGTCCTTCTTTTAACCACAAAAACAGAACCTTTGGTTCATCACCACTTTTGAGTGGAGTCCACTCCGTTTAGGTGCTAGCCCACATGCATTCATCCATAGATTTGAGAAAGGCTCTCATCCAAACCTTCCAATAGGCATAGTTGCTCCCATCAAAGAAGGGAGGTATGGAGAGCGATCACTCGTATACATCTAGATCGGGGGTTGTGGATCGGGGTAAATCTCTGATACTAATTGAAAGAACCGTTTCAGTTCAAATTGCACAATAAATGTTTCGACCCCCTCAAGAAAATTAGCGGAAGCGGTATACAATCAAATATTCAATACATATAAAAAATATTGTCTAGATGTTACGAGCGATATGAACATAAAAATAAAGCAATAATAATGAAAAGATAAGCTTTTTGATAACGAAGAGGCTCGATACCCACGATAATCGAAAAAATCCTCCGGACTTTAACGGCCAGGAAAAAATACACTATGAAAATCAACTTACAGATTGGGTGGTAACGACGCGCTAACCTAACCGACTTACTCCCGTTTTATGATCCCTACCAAGGAACTCCTTAGATTTGCCCATGACAATAGCACCGAATGCCTTTCGGTCTTCACGTCAATCTTCCCTCTCGTACCACTTGAATTACCATACACGACCAGATCCTCTTCTTCAACGTACCGACGTCACCAACGAAGGTAGAAAGGTAGAGGTGATGGATTGATAAAGAAAAAGTGGTGAGAAAATCGCTAGCACATGAAGCACAATGAGAAAAGATCGGTTTTCTCAATGAGAACACGTTTAATGGAGTAGAAAATAATTTTCTCTCAAGTGAGACGGCTCCAAAAATATCAATCAAAAGTTAGGGTAACTGATTATAGGTGTCTATTTATAGAGGGATCGAAAAACACATTCAAAAAAGTTGCCCGTTGCCGCGGCGCTCAAGCGTGGCTCGAGTGCGCGGAGCTCTCGGCGGGCGCACGGAAGGTTTCATGAGAAACCCTATGTGCGCTCGAGCAAAAAGCAGGCGAGCAGCGAGCCGGGGGTTTCTAGATTTTGCACTCGAGCGCACGGCGAACGCATGGCTTTTGGATTTTGGGCTTGAGCGTACGGCAAACGCATGGCTTCTGGATTTTAAGCTCGAGCTCACAGCAGGCGCAGTATTCCTGGAAGTTGAAATAGAGAGGTACGGAAATATGTTTCGACAAATATAACCCAACATCGACACACGATTACGTAGGATCACGGAATATACCAATCATGAAAATTACCCTAACAAAGAGGATGCGTAAAACCCGACAAGTAGCATCAAAGAGGTTCTTGTTATTGTATTAAAACTTATTTGAACAGATAGAGGGTGGAAATAAGATGTTTTGTTTGAATGGTTGAAACTATGATATTTGGATAAGTAAGACAAATGATTTATTGTTTGTTAAATAATAAATTTTTGACATTTTCTATTGAAAAGCTCAAATCAAAATCTGGAAAAGAATAGGCTTTTGAATATAAATAAATTTATGGTTACATTTGATAATTTGTTAATGGTAATGTCTGCAATTACAGTCTGAATAAAACACACGCAAAAATATTATGGGAGAAGCATGAAATTGTGATATACCATGTCCTAACCGAAAATCGGCAAGGTTTTGCTTATAAAATGGCTGTCGAACTAAACATAAAACCAGTAAAATATATATGCAAATCTATCAAAAGGTAGAAAAATACCTAACCAATACAGAATCTACATATGCTACAATATGTTTGTTGCTCCAACATCATGTCTTCGGACATTATATTGAAATTAGGTGATGTCACTAATCCCTGAAATACTCATCACAAGACTTGCGGAAGCATTTCATTATCCAATATACCATATTTCAGATGAAGCATATGACCACTATTATTAATTAGAAAAGAATAAAACTTGTATATACAATCCTCTTGATCCAAAAGAATCAACATCTATATCAAAAAAACAAGAATATAATTTTTCATAATACAACATATAACATCCCAAGCCCCAAAACTAGGCATTGATCATTTACTCCTTTTCGTCAAATATAAACTCATACTGACCATTTGAGAAGGTAGCAAAATAACAAAAAGTGAGCTAAATGCTCAGGAATGTATATATATAATAAGAAACATGTAAATTTCATAATGAGAGATCATAATAATGCATGTAGGAAGAAATAGGGATGAATGAGAGATCATAAAATATAAATTAGATAAGAATACTTTCATGATGTCTTTCAATTTCCTTTAGCCCTTTTTATAGTTCTTTATTTATCCAATTATACTGAAAGCTTATTTTGTTAGAGATTATGGTCAGTAGACCCTACTGATTAAACAAACGGTCAATCGTAGTTTGAATTGTAATTACTTCTACATAATCAAAAGCCATATCCTCCTATTCAAGTCCCAAAGCGAGCCATCTACATATAATTTCTATAGACGGGGCCTTAGCCGCACGTAACCCTTAGTAGACAACGATATTTCATTATAATATACTAAGGTATTCCAAAATATCCTATCTAGTGAATGTTCATTGGTCCAAATTCTTAATTTCTTATTTCCTTTGGGAATTCTACTTTTAAGTCCATAAATGCTTCGTTCTTGCCCCTGTTGGAGAACGGTTCATAAGTTTTTAACTTAACTGCAGAATATCTCTCCATAATTTTCTTTTTTCATAAAGTTTATACAGATATATATATATTTTTATCTTTGTGAGTTTAAATCCTCACATGATTTTAATTACATGCATAAATTTTTTTAGAGTTTAAAGAATTAGAAAATTCTTACCACAAGCCAAGTATAAGTTTAGAGCTTCTAGACGACAAATTCTTTCATAAATGGTTTGCAACATAATTATCAAAACATACAAAATTAACATATCTATCATGCATGCAATTAAATTCCAATCAATCACGTTCATGAACTAGGGTTCAACTTTCGAAGTCAACATTATACATAAATTTCAAAGCAAACGGGAAAAGCACATGCGGGGAGCGGGTTAGAGTTTCGTCAGAGACAAACCACACAAAACATGAAAAATTAGACACCAAATCGGCAAATTTTCATGTTCAAGTCATAGTTTTTAATTATTTAAAACTAAATCATGTATAAATCCCAAAATAAATGGGTAAAAGTGTCCAAGCGTAGGTTTAAAGTCTCCATGCACGAAATACCGTATAAAATTACCAAATCGGACACCAAATCATTAAATAATCATACTCAAGATATGGATTTTACAAAATATATATACTCGGATGTGTATTGGAATGAAAATAATTGGGAGAAACGGAATAAAAAGTGCAACATGGGAAAGAAAAGTATATGGGTGCACTTACCTCGACCCGATTTATAATTTTTTTAACTAGCTCTAACTCAGAAACGAACTCGGAAGCGTTGAACTCCTCTTCCTCTCTCTTCTCTTGCACTCTCTCTCTCTCTCCTCTTTCTCAAATCCATGCAAAAATGACAAATTGACGTTTAAACCTAATCTTGATTATATTAATTTAATTATCTTTTTGTTATTATATTTTTGGAGAATTGACACATGAAAAACGTCGTGTACCTCTCCCAAAATTAGTGGCAAGGCCAATCGATAGGCCACCACCCCCGCTATCTCCAAAATTTTGAATGAGCCAATAAATCTCGATTTCAGCTTCTCTTTGAGTCCAAATCTGGATTATTATTAATATTATTGTTATTAAGACTGAGTAAAAGTTTTTTAAAATTTATTTTTAAGGAATTATTTTTATTGGAAATTTACCACAATATGTATATAAAGATAAGAACTTTGTCTTCCAAACGAACTAGGTTTAACTCTCTACAATTGCAAACATAGGAAAATTTAAGAGCAAAAAGTCTTAAACAAATACTTCAGCTCTTTACAATTGATTATAAATAAATAAATACTACATCAACTAGTTATTGTCTTATACTAACAAGTCAACTATCAACTGACGGACAAGATGAAAAAGAATTGAAGGCTAAGATTTAAAACTCAAAGTCTTTATTTAAATTATTTATAGTTTAAATTTATTGACATATTTATTTTAAATTATTAATAATTAAAAATACAGGAAAATTTAAGAGCAAAAGGGCTTAAAAAAAAGACTTGAGCTCTTTACAATTGATTATGGACAAATAAACATTACATTAACTAGTTCCTGTCTCCTACTAGCAATTCCATCATCTATTGACAGACAAGATAAAAAATAATTAAAGACTAGGATTTAAAATGCAAAGTCTTTATTTAAATTATTTTAAATTTAAATTTATTAACATATTTTTTTAAATTATTAACAATTGAAAACATAGAAATTGAAAATATAGGAAAATTTAAGAGCAAGAGGATATAAAAAAGGCTTTAGCTCTTTACAATTAATTATAGACAAATAAATAGTAAATTAACTAGTTATTATCTCATACCAACAACTCCATAATCAACAGACGGAGAAGATGAAAAATAATTAAAGGCCAAGATTTAAAATTCAAAGTCGTTATTTAGATTATTTTAAATTTAAATTTATTAATATATTTTTTAGAATTGTTAACAATTAAAAATATAGGAATTAAAAATATAGAAAAATTTAAGAGTTGGAAGGCATAAAAAAGGCTTTAGCACTTTACAATTGATTATAGACAGATAAATATAATATTAATTAGCTACTGTCTTCTACTAAAAACTCTACAATCAATTGACGGACAAGATGAAAAATAATTTAAAGCCATGATTTAGTACTCAGCCTTTACTTAATTTATTTTAAATTTAAATTTATTAACATATTTATTTTAAATTATTAACAATTAAAAATATATGAATTAAAACTATAGAAAAATTTAAGAGCAAGAGGACTTTAAAAAAGGCTTTAGCTCTTTACAATTGAATATAGATAGATAAATATTACATTAACTAACTACTATCTCCTACCAACAACTCACTATCAACGGACGGACAAGATGAAAAAGAATTAACGGCCAAGATTTAAAACTTAAAATCTTTATTTACATTATTTTAAATTTAAATTTATTATCATATTTAT
Organism: Nepenthes gracilis; assembly: GCA_033239525.1. NCBI lineage: Eukaryota > Viridiplantae > Streptophyta > Magnoliopsida > Caryophyllales > Nepenthaceae > Nepenthes > Nepenthes gracilis. The sequence continues at coordinate 1,570,571 of BSYO01000019.1, read as the reverse complement.
TTTAAATTATTGACAATTGAAAATATAGGAATTCAAAATATAGAAAAATTTAAGAGTAAGAGGGCTTGAAAAAAGACTTTAGCTCTTTACGGTTTCTTATAGCCCGATAAATATTATATTAGTTGGCTGTTATCTCCTACCAATAACTTCATTATTAATAGATGGTCAAGATGAAAAAAAATTAAAGGCCAAGATTTAAAATTTAAAGTCTTTATTTAAATTATTTTAAATTAAAATTTATGAACATATTTTTTTTAAGTTATTAACAATAGAAAATATATGAATCGGAAATATTGAAAAATTTAATAGCAAGAGGGCTTTAAAAAAGGCTTCAACTTGTTACAATTAATTATAGACAGATAAACAATACATCAACTAGCCCAATCTCCTGCTAACAACTCCACTATTAATAGATGAATAAGATAAAAAAGAATCAACGGCCAAGATTTAAAGACTTCATAAAGCACGAACTACAATACATGTTTAATTTATTTCTACGTTTCCAAAGCTCACGCTAATTTGCTGGCTGCCACAACTCGACGTTGTCGTTTTCCTTTGCTTTGCTGGTCAAGCATTGATATTTAATCCAAATGTCATCAAGATTGACAAGTAACAATTTTTTATTGAAATTTTTTAATGCGTTTGAAAAGTACATTGGCGGCATGCAGCTGTATGCACAGCTTTTCTTTTCTTTTTTTTCTTAAAGTAATTTTCCAAATAACCTTTCACGTTCGCCGGCTTATAAAAATGAATACTTTCCACTTAAAAAAACCACATTAAATATTTTTTAAATGAAACCCAAAAATATATATAAATTATTAAAAAATGTCAAAACAGAAAATTTGAAAATACTAGGTCATAATCTAGATAGCTCAGACCGATCAACTGGATTAAGAAGGCAAAGAAATAAGATTTTTTTGAGTTAGTTATAGGATTTCATATCACTCCATTATGAGTTCTATACTCATTTAAAATATCGTCCAATGGTACGTTAGATAAAGTGCGAGTCTTGACTTGATCCAAGGAAATAATTGAGTGGTGCATGACAGGCATTTATGCTGAACATGTGAGTTATTTTTTCAAAATAGAGGAACTCCGCTGAGAAGTGCATATAAGCATTTGGTCTAAAATAGATGCGTCCAATATACACCTGAGAAATGCACGTGTATACTCTAATCGAGGTGTTTAGCATTTGAGTGCTCATATACTGTTTGTACAATAGTGTCATGTCTGGTATGAGCTTGATGGGTATTTGAGAGTCGTTCCTAATATAAAATCGTTTGGACGTTATTTTAGGTTGTTCTTTTACGGTTTTAAATTATTGAGCGTCGACATAGTAAGAAAAAGAAAAGAAATAGAGAAAAGATAGATTTGTTCATCTGCTTAATTCCCGAATTGTATTTTATTCTTCCTTAATATTGAGTACGTTATTTCTATATTCGCAAAGGACAATTTATTATTCATTTTTTTCTCTTTTATTTTATATTTTTTATTACTCAAACGTATTACTACAAGCTATTATATCCTTACATTTATTAGAACTTTTTGCAATCTAAACTCTCCGCTTTGTGTATATTTTTTGGACTTATGGTCCAGTGACTTTTTCCCTCATTTCTTAAACGGTTTTTTACATAAAATTTTGTATGTTTTATTATATGTGCTTGTTATTATATGTTACACATTATTGATTCATCTTTTTACGAGTTCAAAAAAAGAGCATGTGTAAAACCCGACAGTTAGCATTAGAGAGGTTCTTGTTATTGTATTAAAACTTATTTGAACAAATAGAGGGTGGAAATAAGACATTTTATTTGAATGGTTGAAACTATGATATTTGGATAAGTATGTCAAATGATTTATTATTTAACATTTATTATTTGTTAAATAATAAATCTTTTGACATCTGCTATCGAAAAGCTCAAATTAAAATTTGATAAAGAATAGGCTTTTGAATATAAATAAATTTATGGTTACATTCGATAATTTGTTAATGATAATATCTACAATTATATTCGGAATGAAACACACGCAAAAGTATTATGGGAGAAGCATGAAACATTATACGTATCAAGAACTGGTAATAATAAATTGTATTACTTGATAAATTGATACAAGTGAGAAACAAAGACGACACTTCTTTACATGATTATCTAAACGAATTCTAGGGGTGCGTTGATCAGTTTTGTGGCATTGGTATTCAATTTAATATTGAGTTGTTAAGCTATAATTATTGAACACATTGCTAGATTCATGAAATTTTTTTTGAATCACTATCATTAAAACCGCCCCTATGACGTCCCATATCAAAATCGAAAGCCAGCAAGGGTGCGACTGTAATGTGGATGTCAGACTATACAAACACCGGAACAACAATAAAAAAATCCATCCAAAATCGACAACCAACAAATCCATCTTCAACACATAGGATCCAAACGCCACAAAACTTCACGTGGTACCAACGTCATAACTTTGGTACGACATTGGTATAAAATAGATGCCACTAGATATCCAATCTAACCATAAAAGCCAGCAGAAGCATATACATTTATCATTATAGCAGGAACTATACCACAAATTTATCATCATCGTCATCGTTATATGCATACATCTATGAACAAAAGGCATCAAAATTTTAAAATATCTCATCAGCAGACATGAGACTACATAACTAAGTCTGCGAGATCATCTTCCATGTCTACGAGTCTAGCCGACTCCAAATCTTTTACCCTGTCTCGTTGGGTGCAACTCATATTGATTTGGAGGAAGAAAAGCAATAAGGGTGAGCTAAAACTTAATAAGGCACATAAAAATATTAAGAAATATATAATTTTATATTCAAAATATAATGATACATACATATATATATATATATATATAAAAGAATAAAAATTAATAAATCTCAAGACATGCATAAAAGCAAAACCTTCATAATGCCATTCAATCTCTCCATTTCATTTCAGATTTCTTATCTTGTTAAATCATATAGAAAATTTGTTCTAACTTCTTATTTTCTTAGGAAATTCTACTCTTAAACCCAAAATTTTCATAGTTCTCATTCCAAGAGAATGATTCGTAACTGAAACCCATAACCGAATACCATAACTGAGGCCCGTGGCCAAAGCCCATAGTTAAAATCTGTAGCCGAAGCCTGTGGCCAAAACCCATAGTTGAGGCCTGTGGCCGAAACCCGTGGCTGGAACCCATAACTAAGGCCCGCGGTTGAAACTCGTGGCCAAAGCCTATAGCTAAGGCTAGTGGTTAAAACCCATAGCTAAAGTGTAGAATATCTCCTTTCTTATCCTTGTTTATAAGTCATACAATTTCATATTCTCAAAACTTAAGCATTCATATAATTTTCATCACATACATAACATAACTTGAAACTTAAGAAATTCTTACTGTCTGAACCAAGAATCATTCCTTTAAACTTCCGATCACGAATCCTTTATAAACAAATTAGAAATAATTTTCGAAACATATACAATTTAACATACGAAACATACATGTGGTCAATCATCATTATTTACGTCTAACAATATAAAAGTATAGAAAAATTTAAGAGCAAGAGGATATAAAAAAGGCTTTAGCTCTTTACAATTAATTATAGACAAATAAATATGAAATTAACTAGTTATTATCTCTTACCGACAACTTCATAATCAACGGACGGAGAAGATGAAAAATAATTGAATGCTAAGATTTAAAATTCAAAGTCATTATTTAGATTATTTTAAATTTAAATTTATTAACATATTTTTTAAAATTATTAATAATTAAAAATATAGGAATTAAAAATATAAAAAAATTTAAGAGCAGAAAGGCATAAAAAAGGCTTTAGCACTTTACAATTGATTATAGACAGATAAATATAATATTAACTAGCTGTTGTCTTCTACTAAAAACTCTACAATCAATGGACGGACAAGATGAAAAATAATTTAAAGCATGATCTAGAACTCAGCCTTTATTTAATTTATTTTAAATTTAAATTTATTAACATATTTATTTAAAATTATTAACAATTAAAAATATATGAATTGAAACTATAGAAAAATTTAAGAGCAAGAGGACTTAAAAAAAGGCTTTAACTCTTTATAATTGAATATAAATTGATAAATATTACATTAACTAACTCCTGTTTCCTACCAACAAATCACTACCAACGGACGGACAAGATGAAAAAGAATTAACGGCCAAGATTTAAAACTTAAAATCTTTATTTACTTTATTTTAAATTTAAATTTATTAACATATTTATTTTAAATTATTGACAATTGAAAATATAGGAATTCAAAATATAGAAAAATTTAAGAGTAAGAGGGCTTGAAAAAAGACTTTAGCTATTTACGGTTTATTATAGCCAGATAAATATTTTATCAGCTGGCTGTTGTCTCCTACCAATAGCTTCATTATTAATAGATGGTCAAGATGAAAAAAAAATAAATGCCAAGATTTAAAATTTAAAGTCTTTATTTAAATTATTTTAAATTTAAATTTATGAACATATTTTTTAAAGTTATTAACAATAGAAAATATATGAGTTGGAAATATTGAAAACTTTAATAGCAAGAGGGCTTTAAAAAAGGCTTCAACTTGTTACAATTAATTATAGACAGATAAACAACACATCAACTAGCCCAATCTCCTGCTAACAACTCCACTATTAATAGATAAATAAGATAAAAAAGAATCAACGGCCAAGATTTAAAGACTTCATAAAGGACGAACTACAATACATGTTTAATTTATTTCTACATTTCCAAAGCTCACGCTGATTTGCTGGCTGCCACAACTCGACGTTGTCGTTTTCCTTTGCTTTGCTGGTCAAGCATTGATATTTAATCCAAATGTCACCATGATTGATAAGCAACAATTTTTTATTGAAATTTTTTAATGCGTTTGAAAAGTATATTGGTGGCATGCAGCTGTAAGCACAGCTTTTTTTTTTTCCTTAAAGTAATTTTCCAAATAACCTTTCACGTTCTCCGGCTTATAAAAATGAATGCTTTCCACTTAAAAAAATCACATTAAATATTTTTTAAATAAAACCCAATAATATAGATAAATTATTAAAAAATATCAAAACAGAAAATTTGAAAATACTTGGCCATAATCCAGATAGCTCAAACCAATCAACTGGATTAAGAAGGCAAAGAAACAAGATTTTTTTGAGATAGTTATAGGATTTCATATCACTCCATTATGAGTTTTATACTCATTTAAAATATCGTTCAATGGTACGTTAGATACAATATGAGTCTTGATTTGATCCAAGAAAATAATTGAGTGGTGCATGACAGGCATTTATGCTGAACATGTGAGCTATTTTTTTCAAAATAGAGGCACTCGATATGTCTCTAAGAGGTGCACATAAGCATTTGGTCTAAAATAGATGCGCCCAATATACACCTGAGAAATGCACGTGTATACTTTATTCGAGAGGTTCAGCATTTGAGGAGTGCTCATATACCGTTTGTACAATAGTGTCGTGCCTGATATGAGCTTGATGGGTATTTGAGAGTCGTTTCTAATATAAAATCGTCTGGACGTTATTTTAGGGTTATTCTTTTATGGTTTTAAATTATTGAGCGTCGGCATAGTGAGAAAAAAAAGGGAAAGAGAGAAGAGATAGATTTGTTCATCTGCTTAATTCCCGAATCGTATTTTATTCTCATTTAATCTTGAGTACGCTATTTCTATATTCATAAAAGATAATTTATTATTCATTTTTCTTCTCTTTTGTTTTATATTTTTTATTATTCAAACGTATTACTATAAGGTATTGTATCCTTACATTTATTAAAACTTTTTATATTCAAAACTCATCGCTTTGTAGATTTGTTTTGACTTATGATCCTGTGACTTTTTCCCTCATTTTCTAAGGGGTTTTTTACATAAAATTTTGTATGTCTCCTTATATGTGCTTGTTAGTATATGTTACACATTATTGATTCATCTTTTTACAAGTTCAAAAAAGAGGATGTGTAAAACCCGACAAGTAGCATTAGAGAGGTTTTTGTTATTGTATTAAAACTTATTTGAACAGATAGAGGGTAGAAATAAGATGTTTTATTTGAATGGTTGAAACTATAATATTTGGATAAATAAGACAAATGATTTATTATTTGTTAAATAATAAATCTTTTGACATCTGCTACCAAAAAGTCCAAATTAAAATTTGATAAAGAATAGGCTTTTGAATATAAATAAATTTATGGTTACATTCGGAATGAAACGCATGTAAAAATATTATGAGAGAAGCATGAGACATTATACGTATCAAGAACTTGTAATAATAAATTGTATTACTTGATAAATTGATACAAGTGATAAATAAAGACGACACTTCTTTACATGATTATCTAAACTAATTTTAGGGGTGCGTCGATCAGTTTTGTGGCATTGGTATTCAATTTAATGTTGAGTTGTTAAGCTATAATTATTGAACACATTGCTAGATTCATGAAAATTTTTTTTGAATCACTATCATTAAAATCGCCCCTGTGACGTCCTGTATCAAAATCGAAAGCCAGTAAGAGTCCGGCTGTAATATGGATGTCAGACTATACAAATACCTGAACAACAATAAAAAAATTCATCCAAAATCAACAACCAACAAATCTATCTTCAACACACAGGATCCAAAAGCCACAAGACTACATATGGCACCAACGTCATAACTTCGGTACGATATTTGCTCAAAATAGATACCACTAGGTAACCAATCTAACCATAAAAACCAGCGGAAGCATATACATTTATCATTATAGCGGGAACTATACTACGAAATTATCATCATCGTCATCATCATATGCATACATCTATGAACAAAAGGCATCAAAATTTTAAAATATCTCATCAGCAAACATGAGACTACATAACTAAGTCTGCGAGATCACCTTCCATATCTATGAGTCTAGCCGACTCCAAATCTTCTACCCTGCCTTGTCGGGTGCAACTCATACTCATTTGGAGGAAGAAAAGTAATAAGGGTGAGCTAAAACTCAATAAGGCACATAAAAATATTAAGAAATATATAACTTCATATTCAAAATATAACAATACATATATATACATATAAACATATGTAGGAAAGAATGACAATTAATGAATCTCAAGATATGCATAAAAGTAAAACCTTCATAATGCCATTCAATCTCTCTATTTCATTTCAGATTTCTTATCTTGTTAAATCATATAGAAAATTTGTTCTTAACTTCTTATTTTCTTAGGGAATTCTATTCTTAAACCCAAAATTTTTATAGTTCCCACTCTAAGAGAACGATTCATAACCGAAACCCATAACCGAAGACCATAACTGAGGCCCGTGTAGCCAAAGCTTGTGGCCAAAACCCAAAACTAAGGCCCGCGGTCGAAACTCGTGGCCAAAGCTTATAGCTAAGGCTTGTGGTCAAAGCCCATAGCTAAAGTATAGAATATCCCCTTTCTTATCCTTGTTCATAAGTCATACAATTTCATGTTCTCAAAACTTAAGCATTCACATAATTTTCATCACATACATAACATAACTTGAAACTTAAGAAATTCTTACCGTCTGAACCAAGAATCATTCTTTTAAGCTTTCGATCACGAATTCCTTTATAAACAAATTATACATAATTTTCGGAACATATAGAATTCAACATATAAAACATACATGTGGTCAATCATCATTATTCACATCTAACAATATTTCAGGATATATAAAATTAGCATTTTCACAATTCATGCGAACAAATTGTGAAGCCATCATGTTTAACACTTAGAATCTTGATTACCTTAAGCCAAATTAAGCAAAAAGCCCCTAATTTAGAGAGATATAAATTTCGGGGTGCGGGGTTAGGGTTCCACGTTCAAAAAAATGTCAAAACTCCAAAATTGAGCACAAAATTCACGTATAAAATCCAAAATAATTGATTAAAACGGGGTCCGGGCGCATCTTAGGGTTCTAACGAACGGATTTTCACATAAAACCATCAAATTAGATATTCAATTGGCAAATTAACATATACAAGATATGGGTAATTATATCCTAGTCACAAATTAGGCAAAAATCCCAAAAATCGAGGGCCGAAATCATCTAGGTGTGGGTGAACAGTACGCGCACATGGGTTAGGGTTTCGGTCGTGCAAAACAGTGTGAAAATGATAAATCAAATAATGAAATTTACATATATACATGCTCAAGTATAGGTAACACAATATAATTTTAATTGGGTATCGGAATGAGGATACCTGATGAACAAAAAATAAAAATATAAGAAAACGAAAAAAGAGGGTATGAGTGTACTTGTCTCAGCCCGATCTATCACTTCCTCAATTAGCTCGAGCTTGAAAACGGACTCGGGAACCTCGGATTCCCCCTTCTCTCTCTTCCTACTTCGGCTCTCTCCATTCCTCAGAAAGTCGGGCGAAAAAATGGGAGAAAGAAACCCACATGCGACTTTAAATTAGACTGGCACTCGAGCGCCAGTCGAGCGCGTGGCAAGTGCGCACATTCTATCTCCTTGTGCTTGAGCGTGAGCTGGCGCGCTTCGGACGTGACACTACTGGTTTTGGCACCGGCCTACCACGCTCAAGCGTCTAGCAGGCACCCGCTTGAGCATCTAGCAGGCACCCGCTTGTTGGGCCAAGGCTCCCAGTAGGCAACATCCCTCGATTCCTCAATTTTGCTTCCGGAACATATCTTCTCGCAAGTATAGAGCCTATACCTAATTATGTCAACTTAATTACCTCTTCAAAGATAATAATTTGGGATCCGGATCTCACAATCTCCCACACATAGAAAATTTCGTCCTCAAAATTAACGATTCTCAGAAGATGAACAAATACACATACCTTGAAATGAATGGGGAGACCTCTCCCGGATCTCATTCTCCTTTTCCCACATGGTCTCCTCCATAGCATGGCTCCTCCATAAGACCTTGACCAAAGAGATCGTTTTTGATTGAAGTATTTGGTATCTTCGATCCGATATTTGCACGGGCTCCTCAATATAAGAGAAATCTTCATTGATCGAAGCAATTGTCTCAAAGCTTGGTACAGTTTCAAGTTATCATCAAAACCTCAAAACTCAAACATTTAGCAACTTATTAGCCTGTTGGCGTACTCACAAGCCAACTTTTTCGTTCCGATCGAATCATCCAATTTCACAATTAACGAAACGACCTTGCTGACTAATTCATAATTACCTAATTTCCAAAATCGTTGCCACGCTAACAATCCTAAAGCAAAACTACAAGGACTCCTCATCTCGTAATTGTACAACTCCAAGTACAATCCTGATTCCCAAATCAAAGGCACAACATCCCATTTGCTTCGATATTAAAACCTACTCATAGCTCACCTGACAACATTCCATACGAAGCATTGAAGACATATTCAATTCGAGGGCCCCCAATATCGACACTTCGATACTAATTCTCGTTTTCTTTGAAAGACATCCAGTTCTTCCTCACACCACTAAAATAGATTTTTTTCACTTCTTCTAACGCACGATCATTTCTTCCTTATGGTATAAATATTCAAATCCTTGGAATCAATAGGCATGAACTATCTCCAAAATCAACACCTATAAGTTTCCAAAGTAGAGACTTTAATTACTAATTCCAAATCATTGGATGAGTAACTCTAATCATGGACCTCTCCCTGACTTAATTTAAGGGCATCCACCCATATACAATGCAGGAAAATCATAATCCTAGATTTTCTTCGGAAGCATTACATTCTACTATAATTCATTGGATTCATCAGGGATTAATCCAAATGACAGGATCGATAATTTATCCTCATTCATCGAAAACTATCTTTATGTATTTCATCCCAACAGATACTGAATACTTCCAAGCTAAACACCCCACGGACGTTGCAAAATCTCGAGGAACTCTTAATGGACATTTTTTTTTATTCACCTAGACCCAAGAGAAATGGTACTTCCGTGACCTCAATCAGTCCTTCCCAAAAGAGCCATTCCTCAAATCTCTACAGAACCACATGACCATCATAACACTTTTCTTAACCAAATCTACATTCTCTACTCAATTAAACTCATGACTAACGGCCTTCCTAATCCATGATACAGTCCTCAAATAAAATTCATACATCCCTTTGATCCCATAAGCTTCTTAATAAGGCCTTCACAAAATTAACTCAAATATGACCAAAAAACCTATTCGATTTGCCCACTGAAATACCAACAAACCTTCAAGCTCAAACGGCATTACTGGAATCTATAAAAGCCGAATCCTTATCCCAAATGTTGCTATGGGCACAATTTTTAATTATCTACAATTAACAACGCTATTGATACCGATCGATCATAGAAATCATCAAGCATTTACAATAGATCAAATAATTCACTTATTCATTCACAATGCTCACTTATCAAATCATTAATCTCCTGGTGACCTAATTTTTAAAAATCTACAAATAACCTCATCGGTTTGTCTTACCTACCTCAAAAGTTCTAGAAGATCCCATGGTAGCATCAAACTGATACTTCCTCAGCTCCGCATGGAATCCTCAACGATCGGTGTCGATTTTAAAACAACCTCGAATTATCAATTAAAAGATCCATCACTTAATATTCCTTCCAAAAACATCATCAAATATTCATATGACTAAAATTTCTCAATGACCACAAAATAACTTCCAGATGTGGCCTCATATGCTAAATGAATTTGGCTCAATCCTCATTAAACGATTCGCAGACAAGACAATACTAATTTCCTGATACCTTGATCAATTCAGACTCAATGCTCCAAATCCCACAACCCAGTTACAGGATATATTATCCCTACCAATCCAATTCATACGAATATGGCGATTCGCCCACCAAACTACCACCAAAATCATATCAAAATTTGATCCCTCAAAACAAATTAATTTAGCTCGGTCAATCACATCTAAGGACCCAAGAAAATATTGTAGACCTCGATATCAATAGTATCAAACCTAAATCCTTAAATAATCAAATAAACTAAGGAATCATAAATGAAATATAAATTCGGGACCCCAAACAATACATGTGCTGCAACATCAAATCTTCAGAATCTTACCTTCATCACAGTAGATGACACATCTTCATTGTGCCATCACCGCAAAACTCTAACTCCAAGGCATTGGACTTCTTCACTATCCGGCCAAAGGATAAGGATAATCCTCAATTTTGTGACCACACCATCTATAATTTGAAACACGCTCCCAAAGTCTCATCGAGAAGATATTTATCCATAAAAATACCCACAAACGTATACCACAATATATCTTTATCCTCCTGGACACTGGGTCACTATAACTAGATAAACGAACAGATCTTCTAATTCTAACTTAATTATAACCAAATCCATTAAAGTTAGGGTAATTAGAACTATTCAATCTAGCTTATTCATCCTAGACCTTCATCTACTAATTCAATCTTTCATATTCTATCCAAAGATTCCGCATAATATTCCGATGAAACCTAAGACATCCCTTCTCTGATACAATCTGTGACGTTTCGTATCCAAATCGAAAATCGGTAAGGGTTTGGCTGTAATATGGACGTCAGACTATACAAATGCTTAAACAACAACAAAGAAAATCCATCCAAAATCAACAACCAACAAATTCATCTTCAACACACAGGATCCAAACGCCACAAAACTCCACATGGCACCAACGTCGTAACTCCGGTACGACGTTGGCTCAAAATAGATGCCACTAGGTATCAAATATAACCATAAAAACCTGTGAAAGTATATATAGTTATCATTACAGCAGGAACTATATCACGAGTTTATCATTATCCTCATTATCATCATCATATGCATACATCTATGAACAAAAGGTGTCGAAATTTTAAAATATCCCATCAGCAGACATGAGACTATATAACAAAGTCCATGAGATCATCTTCCAAGTCTACAAGCCTAGCCGACTCTAAATCTTCTACCTTGCCTCATCGGGTGCAATTCATACCCATCTGGAGGAAGAAAAGTAGTAAGAGTGAGGTAAAACTCAACATGGCACATAAAAACATTTAGAAACAGGTAACTTCATATTCAAAACATAACGATACATATATATACATATAAACATATATAGGAAAGAATGACAATTAATAAATTCCAAGACATGTATAAAAGTAAAACCTTCATAATGCCATTCAATCTCTTTGTTTCCTTTCAAAATTCTTATCTTGTTAAATTATATAGAAAACTTATTCTTAATTTCTTATTTTCTTAGAGAATTCTGTTCTTAAACCCAAAATTTTCATAGTTCTCACTCCAGGAGAATGATCCATAGCCGAAATTTATAGCCGAAACCCATAGTTGAGGCCTATGGCCAAAGCCCGTGGCCAAAGCCCATGGCCAAAACCCATAGCTAAAACCCGTAGGTAAAGCCCGTGGCCAAAGCTCATAACTGAAGCCCATAGTTAAGGCCTGTGGCCAAATCCCATAACAAAGGCTCGTGGTCGAAACCCGTGATCAAAGCCCATAGTTAAGGCTCGTGGCCGAAGCCCGTGGCCAAAACCCATAGCTAAAGTACAGAATATTTTCTTTCTTATCTTTGTTCATAAATCATACAATTTCATGTTCTCAAAACCTAAGCATTTACATAATTTCCATCATATGCATAACATAATTTGAAGCTTAAGAAATTCTTATTGTCTAAACCATGTATCATTTTTTTTAAGTTTTCGATCACAAATTCTTTCGTAAATAAATCATACATAATTTTCAAAACATATACAATTGAACATATGAAACATACATTTTGTCAATCATCATTATTCATGTCCAATAATATTTTAGGGAACATAAAATTAGCATTTTCATAATTCATGCGAACAAATTGTGAAGCCATCATGTTAAACACTTAGAATCTTGATTACCTTAAGTCAAATAAAGCAAAAAACCCTAATTTAGAGAGATATAAACTTCGGGGCCCGGGATTAGGGTTCCAAGTTTAAAAATACAATCAAAACTTTAAAATCGGGAACAAAATTCACATATGTGTATGATGAAGTTATGGATTTCCATTATCTAAGGCTGAATCATGCATAAAATCTAAAATAATCGATTAAAACGAGGTCCGGGCGCATCTTAGGGTTTTAACGAACGGATTTTCATATAAAATCATCAAATTGAATATCCAATCGGTAAATTAATATATACAAGATATGTGTAATCATATCATAGTCCCCAATTAAGCAAAAATCCCAAAAATTAGAGGCCGAAATCATCCAAGCGTGGGTGAACAGTATGCTCGCATAGGTTAGGGTTTCAGTTGGACAAATTAGTGCAAAAATAATGAATCAAATAACAAAATTCACATATATACATACTCAAGTCATGGGTAACACATAATATAATTTTAATCGGCTATCGAAACGACGATACCAGATAAAAACAAAACGAAAGTGCAAGAAAACGAAAGAGGATAATAATATGAATGCACTTTTTTCGATCCGATCTATCACTTCCTTAACTGGTTCGAGCTTGAAAATGAACCCGGTAACCTTGGATTTTCCCTTTTTTCTCTTCCGCCTTTGGCTCTTTCTCTCCCTTCCTCAGAAAGTCGAGTGAAAAAATGGGAGAAAAAAACCCACACGAGACTTTACATCAGACTGGCGCTTGAGCGCCAATCGAGCGCGCGGCAGGCACGCACATTATGCCTCCTCGTGCTCAAGCGTGTGCTAGAGTTCCGACTTTCTGTCAAATGGTTAAATTTGACAATTTGTTAAAATAATGTCTACAATTATATTCAGAATGAAACAAATGCAAAAACAACATGAGAAAAACTTGAAATACTTTATGCATCAAAGATTGGCAATAATAAATTATATCATTTGTTAAAATTGATGCAAATTATAATGCTGGAGTTTGTATCTTATTATAATTTTGATTAATTAAATTGATATAATTAAAATTGAGGTTAAATGATGTAATGTACCAAATTTTTAACCAAAATTCGGTAAAGTTTTGACCGTAATACGTTCGTTAGCCTAATACAACCTGTATAAAATCCCTATATAGCGCAAACATACTTCCTCAAAATTCACAACATAGGATCTAAAAGATACCTAAAACACGTGGCACCAATGTCATAAGTTTGGTACGACGTCGGTTCAAATAAGATGCCTCTAGGCACCCAAAATAAACCATAATAACCTGCAAAAGCAAATATATTCATCAATACAGTAGAAATTATACTACACGTACATCATCATCATCATATATATTAGTATACAATTCCATCTTAAAATATACAAAATATTTCATTAGAGAGTTATAAAATTAAAAAACTAAGTCCACAAGGTCATCTTTCACGACTTCAAGCCTAGCCAACTTAAATTCTCTACACCGCCTCAACGGGTGTAACTCATACTCATCTAAGGAAAGAAAGTAGTAAGGGAGAGTCAAATACTCAGTAAGGCACATATATAACAAATAACTTACAAAATTTATAATCAAAATCATAATAATGTATATAGGAGAAAATAGAGATGTATATGAGATTATAAAACATGATATAAAATGGAATACTTTCATAATACATTTTAAATTTCTTTAATTCATTTACTTTTATTTTTTTTTGTTGACGACCAGGGCTAATAGGTCTTACTAACTAAAGGAGTGGTCAATCGTAACCTGGATTGTATTTACTCATACACAATTAAAAGCCATCTCCTTCTATTCAAGACCCAGAGACGGGCCATTTATATATAATCCATATAAATTGGGCCTTACCCTTATGCGGCCCCAAAGCAGATAACAACCTTCCACTATAATATATTAAAATATGCTAAAACATGCAATCTGATGAGCATTTATCGGTCCAAATTCTTAGTTTCTTATTTTCTTAAAAAATTCTACTCTTAAACCTATAAATGTTTTCATTTTCACTCTACTGGAGAATGATTCATAGAAAAATATTCCTTCTTAATCCTTTTCTATAAAACTTGTATAGACACATATTTCCATATCTTGTGAGATTAAGTCATCACATGAATTCCTTTGGAGTTTAAAGAATTAGAAAATACTTACCACATTAAGCCAAACATAATTTTCATAATTCTTTGATATAAATACAAATAAACATTTCTCATGAATTCATATTTTCACATGCTTATAATTTCATACACAAATTACCATGAAACTTGGGGTATATAAGAAATTCTTATCGTAATGAGTCAAATATAACCTTAGAGCCTTCAGATAACAAATCATTTCACAGATGCATATAACATAATTTTTGGAGCATATATAAGATAACACATTTAACATATATGCGGTTAAATATCATTATTCAAGTCCGATAATATTTTTTAAATTTATAAAATTAACATATATAAAATATATGTGCATAAATACTAAATATATAGAATACATGTGTCCATAAAGTTAGAGTTATAAATTTCTAAAGTCAAATCATGTATAAATTATAATTAATTTAGTTAAAACCAAATGGGGCATGGGTTAGGGTTTTGGTGAGTATAATACCTTACAAAACTACCAAATTGGATACACAATTGATAAATTACCATGTTTAAGGTATGAGTAACAATTTTATAAAGCTAATTTATGTAAATATTTCAAAATAAACAGGTAAAATTGTTTGGAGCATGGGGTTAGGGTTCTATGTTTAAAAATCGGTCAAAACTAAGAAATTGGGCATGAAATCCACATATGTGCATACTCAAATCATGGATAATAGAAAAAAATAAACTTAATTAGATATCGAAATGATAATACCGGAAGAAAATGAAATAAAAGTATAAAGAAATAAGAGAAAAGGGTATGAGCGTACTTATCTCGACCCGATTTATAATTTCTCTAACTAGCTCCATGTCGAAATTGAACCCGGGAACCTTAGTTTCTTCTTCCTCTCTCTTCTCCTTGCGCTCTCTCTCTCTCACACTATTTGTGTGGAAACTAAAAAATATGCTTGAATGAACCCTCGCAGCCTATTTATATCCCAGGCCAGCACTCAAGTGCTGGTCAGGCGCATAGCGAGCATTCCCTGCATTGTTTCTAACGCCTGCCCTAGGCTCTCGAGTGCCAAGTAGGCACTAGCCCAATGGTTCAAGCGCCTGCGGCGCTGCCCGAGGCGCCCGGCGGGCCTCCCCTTATCGACACATCTTATGGTCCCAAAACTTAATTTGTTTACATGAATTAAGTATAATCTTGATTATATTAACTTAATTATCTACAATTTCGATATTAAAAAATAGTTACATTACAAATGATATAGAAAATTGAGTCAAAAGTTAATATCGAATCAAATTAACTAGAGTGGAGGGATGCCTATTTAGAGCCTAACTTGTCCCCGTGTGCCAAAACCTGTGGGATCAGCACTCAAGGTAGCCCTGAAGGTCGCCCTAGCGTCGAAAACCTTGGAGTCATCACCCAAAGAGCACTCAAGCAGCGCCTGAGTGCTACAGTATATGGCCATGGCGCCTAACTCCCGTCTAACTCTACGCTCGAGTGCTACTCAGTATAAGTAGTAGAACTTGACTGATTTTTATCATTTTGTTTAAAAATTTTAGGAGAGGAGAGAGAAAGATATGAGGAGAAGAGAAAGAATGAGAATGAGAAAGTCTTAAAAGCTCAAATCAAGTAAATTCAAATTAGACTTTGATAAAAATTAAGGCAAGTATATTTCAAAATTTTCTTCTCTCATTATTATTCTTTCTCAATTTTTAATAGTATTTCTTATTTTAAATATTCATGTATGATATGAATTCAAAGTTATGATATTTACGTTTAACATGCACGTGAATATTTACTGATGTCTCTGCGAAATTTGTAAGAATTTCATGTTTAAGTATATGTATGCTATTTGTATCAGATGAATTCTGCACTATATTACCTTGCATGTTTGAATTTATGAATTTAATTACTCTTACATGTCTGAAATTCGTACATAAGATTTTATATATTTTAAATTGTCAAGTATAAGTCTTGTATGTGGTGAAAATGTAAATGAAATGGCTCTACATGTCTGGAAAATTTAATAACTTTTATGCATTGCTGAATTATACAAATTTACTAAATTTTTCTACACTTCATGTTAATTTTGGCATTCTATACGTTAAAAATTTATCATAACTGAATTTCTACAGAAAACATAAGTATTAAATGATATAAATTTATAGAATTTTAAAGGATGACTTTACTAGTAAACTAAGAATTAT
>BSYO01000019.1:1474952-1553293 GCA_033239525.1 Nepenthes gracilis | reverse complement strand
GGTGGCTCACTCGTCAGACAGCGGCGATGAGTTAATCGCGCCGCGACGGAACGCTCGATATTTTCGCATGGACTCCAGCGCATGTCTTGGATTCTACGAGGTGATGGTTCACAAGTTGCCTGATCCTAGCAGAAGCCCATCAGCAGTGGGGCTTGAGAAACCACCTCGCAGAAGCTGACGCCATCCGAGAGGAGGTGAAAAACTCGGATGTAGGATTTATTAGAGTAGTTCACCACCCGGATTAGCTTTCGCTAACGTCATCCTCGTGAAGAAAAGCAATGGAATGACCAACGATGTCGTCGATTTCCACGTTAACAAAGTCTCCCAAAGGACAGATTTTGTCGCCAAGGATCGACCTGTGGTTAACTAACGCATTACGCCAAGTACTAAGTTCATGGATCCCTATTCGTTCTGACCCGATTTGGATCGATCCGAACGAGCACACACCGTTCGCCGTCGGGGACCTACCTTTCTGAAAGTGATGTCATTGGACTAAAAACGCGTTGAGTAATCTATTAACAACCGGTCAACAAGATGTTGAAAACGATCGAGTCGCAACAGAGGTCTACATCGGCGAAATGCTCATTAAGGGCAAGGTCACCGCGACCACATCCGCTACCCGGCCAGATTGTTCGAGGTGCTGCAAGCATCACATGAAGTTGAACCCGCTAAGTGTGCCTTTTGGGTAGCCTCCTAAATTTTTGGGTTCGTCGTCTCAACGGGCACCAAACAAACCTAGAGAAGATTAAGACCCTCATAGACACTTGGCTCCCCGGTATAGAGGACGTCCGGCCCGATTGATTGAACAACAAGAAGACTGTCCCGCTTCCTCGCAAAGTTTGGTGACAAGTACCAACCATTCTTTAAGGCTCTAAGAGGAACAAATTCAATTTTGATGCAATGGACTACAGATCACGGATAGCGATGAATTAAAAGCGGTATTTCCGGCCGCACTCCACTGATTGCTAGTGTCACCTAATGGTGGAGAAGAGTCGTATCTTTACCTCGGAGTATGGAAGCATCTTTCGCCTCATCGTCCTCGAGATGCTAGGACTGACACTCACCCACCGAGGCCTACTACTTAAGTAACGTTGGCCCACCCTAGAGACCCGCTACCGCACCCGAAAAACTAGCCTGCACTTATATTTTCTACGGAAGTTAAGGCCATACTGGGCGCACTGTAGTGGTCCTTTATAGACGACCTCTAAAGAATATACTCGAAACTCGAAGCGTTTACGGACTATGTCAAATGGGATATCGAGTTGGGCAAAGTTCGACATCACTTTGCCCGCACTGGGCCGTAAAAAGTCTGCGATTTTAGTTGACTTTATTGTTGAAACTACGACCCGAGTTCTTAAGAGTAGCCCGTAGAAAGCTGGAACGAACTACGGAGTTTGTGATGGATACTTTTTCTGCGTGAGCGGATGGAAATACAGACGTCGGCAGCTGGCGCTAGAGTGATCCTCACGACCCCGACGGGTTCGAGAAGAATTCCCTGAGACTCCATTTCCCAAGAATCAACGTTGCCGAATACAAGGCCACGTGCCTGGATTACGATTAACTAACGAAAAGCTTTGCGAAGAAGGTGGTCTACGATTTAACTAATCGTTAACCCAGTTAACGAGAGACTTTGGAGATAAACAACCCTCACCGCCAAGTAATTGGCAAAAGGCAAAGGAGATTGCTTTCGGTTTCTAATAAATTAACCCCGGTTCATGTTTGTGAACCGAGAATCGGAAGGTGACCGACCCCAGGTTAGAGCCCCGCGAATCCGAAAATCCAAAAATAGTACCAGGGACATGAAGGAGATTTCAACGCTCGGCATAGAAGAAATGGGGAGGCGTCTGCGTGCATTTAGTAGTGAAAATCGATGGATCACCTTCTTAGCGCTATTCATCACCGGATTATTGCGGAAAGATGCAAATAAGGCTACAAATAAAAAGACAGTTGGTCGGGTACAATCGTGGTTAATGACGGCTATATCACCCGGGGCTACTCAACCCATACCTCGATGCCTTACTCCGAAGAGGCCGATCATACGCTTTAAGCGAAGTGCACCTCGGGTTGCGGATCGCACATCATGAAAACTTAGCCTTGAGTCATGCGGCGGGCCTACTTACCGCTATCGATGAAAAAGCGACGCTGGCCAATTTGTGAAGAAGTGTGAAAGTTACCGCCTTTAAGTAACCTTACCACCACCCATCTCATTGAAATAAGACACTTCGAGCCCCTTGCCCTTCGCGCAATGATGCTCGATATTGCCTACCCATTTCCATTTAGAATGGCAAAGAAAGTTCATCATCGTGGCGCTCGACTACTTCACCAAGTGGGTCGAGGCCATCCATCGGGCGAAGATTACTAATATAACGCTCTTGAATTCCTTCGCTGAACATTGTTGCGATTTCGCGCCCCCGAGGTCCTCGCTAATCGGCCAATGGACCTAATTTTTTGGGAAACGCTTCACTAAGTATTTCGCAGCCTTGACATCCAAAGTAGTCCCACTTTGTGGCATACCCTCAAGTGAATAAACATGGGAGTCCACGAACCGATGCTACTCACGGGTTAAAGACCAGCTGGAGAACGGGGGCTCTGGATGGCGAGCTCCCTCGGTTCTCTCTCGGGTTCAACGGGACAACCCGTAAAAGAACCAACGCTGCCAGGAAACGCCGCTTATTACTTAGATCCCAGTGGTAATCCCCTCCAAAATCGCAACTGATGTCTTAGTGTGAAATCGTTTGACCACGGGGGAAACTCCAAAATCGGGAACACCTGACTTGTTGGAGGAAGCCCGCAACGCCGCCGAATGCGAGCCTGAGCCTCCAACATCGGTGCCCCGATAATACAATAAAAAGGTGAATGCGTGATAATTCGAGTGTCGAGATCACGGTCTTGCGGGCGTCGAGGCCCAGGCAAGCTTGATCGGCCACAATAAGCTTCCCCATTGGGAAGAGCCTCCTTCTGGTCTCATGATCCTCTGAAAGCGGAGCATACAAACTCTATAACCAGATGAAAAGTTGGTCCCCCATTGGGTGCTCTGTCATATCGTTAACTTCCAATAAAGGGCACGTACGTATTTGCATTTTATTATGTGTACTTATTTTGTTGCTTATTCAGTGCCTGCCAAAATGAGTGTTTCCTTAGCATACTCCCCCTTCCTATGTGCATATATAATGCTTCAAGCTACAGGTTGACCTAGGACTGCTCTAAGTCGAGGTTCTCACCTCTGTTTATAAAACCCAGAGTCATCCAGCGTCCATAAGTGGTCGAACATGAACCTCGGTCATCCTAACATCCGTTAGTGGTCATATTTAAACCGCAATTAAATCCAGTGGCCCATAAGCCTAAGATGAACTCGGTCATCCGACCCGACTGCTAGAGGTTATGTTAAACCCTCGTCATCCCAGCGGCCCGTATGTGGTCGATCAAACCTTTATTCATCCAGTGGCCACTAGCATGAGTCAAAATCTTGGGGGTTAGTGCAACACACACAACGACCTCCTCCACGCGAGATAGCTATGATCAATCAACAATCATCGTGAAGGAGAACAATTCTTCTCTAACACTAGCCGCCCAGAGTCAACGCCAAGGCGGCGTCTCGGGCTTCACTCACAAGTCGCCATACTAGGCCGTTAACACACAACCGCCTACCAAAGCTCTAAGGATTTCACTCCTTTGGCAAAGCAATCTGATAGCCGCTAGCCAACTTAGGTCCAAGACAATAGACATGCAAGCACAAAACAAGAAAAGAAATGGACACAAAGTGAAAAATTTTTTATTTTATTGCCTTCAAACATATTATAATGTACATAATACAATGGAAGGCCAAAAATCAACAAAAGGCTAAGGAGGCGCTGAGGCGGCGCCGATAAATCTCGCGATCCTCACGAGATCCACAAGGGCTCAATGGACTTTCACATATTGGCGAGTCCACCGAGAAATTAGGGCTGGATAAGCCATGTGATACGCCCGACCACAATGGCCCCTTCCCACATCCGCGACCACATCACTTTTCAATCTCGCGCGATCCGGAGGCTCAAACGATTCTCCGGCTCCGTGCCGCTTTCAGGGGCTAAGGTGCCCGGTGAGTCGCCGTTCAAACTAGCGTTCTGGCTTCCGTATTAGCGTAGCAGTTTGCAAGGCGCGGTGTCGGACCTACATCACTAAAGCCGCTAATAAGCATCCAACCGGTAATCTTTGCCTCCTCGTCGGAGATCACCCGGTCCGCTGGGTCCATCACCTTGGCAATGGCGGCTATCACCTTCTCCTTAGATCAAAAAATAAACAAATTAGAATTCTTAAAGGAGAAATTATGCAAAAAGTGTTGCTAAGGATTATACCTCCCAGACTCTCGCACAGAAAGCCTCGTGTCGGCCTCCAAGTCTCGCTCGGCGCGGCGGGCGGCAATGCCCTCCCTTGGCGAGAGGCAGCCGGCCTCCTCGGGATCTCTACGCGAGCCTCCTCATCGGCGTCGTCTACGACGGCGTGGAGGCTTCCTAGCGACGGCCCCACCACGGGCCGGAGGATCAAGATCAACCATCTGGCCGTTCAATGAACATCTGCATGGCCGAAGAGCCGATAGACGCGCTCCTAACGCCTTCGCGACTCACGCCGGCTCAAAAAAGTCTCCGTCAGTAAGCTCTCGGAACCATCTCGCGCGCGAGCCGTGCCGGGATAACGCCTTCTCCCTAGCCTCGCCAGTCCTCGAAAGACTTCTCCATCCTCGTGAGACTGCCGGCCGCCGCCAAATCCTGGAGGCGATATATAGTCGGGCCTCGAAGATGATGGCGGCGTCTCCACTGCCATCCTTTTGGGCGTAGCCAGACAAAATCGTAAATGCAGTGGACTAGCGGCGATGAATAAGCCCACGGACTCCTCCGAGCGCATCATCATTACCTGCGGCGGCATTCTTTGAGCTTACGAACTGGGAAGGCGGTCCCAGGTTCACCTTCTTAGCCTCTACCTGTAGACCAAGAAGTCCTTTTGAAATCGTAATGGTCTTTGACCATTTAGTCAACCACTCTAAGGGGCCAAGCCTCCACCACGACGGCGTCCCAAGACACCTTCCGCACTGGCCTCAATACTTTGCGGGGGCGGGTCTCGCCACACTCACGAAGAAGAACCGGTTTTTTTGAGTCCTTGTTGAGTCGTAGATGGCCGTGTTTATCTTCGAGTTAATTACCTGAAATCGAAAGATCCACTCACCTCCTGATTTATCTTAAATAGCTCGCCACCATGGACATTGATGCTAGAATACTTACTTAAGGAAGATACAAAGAGTATAAATATCTAGTATAATATTAGCATGGAGTTGGGCGACGGGAACTGCAGAGCTTGAAGGATCAACTGCAAGTCGCGAGGAAAGAGGGAAGACGAGACCTCTCGGGTAGACCTCATACACCGGCCACGTGTCCTGTAGGTGGCGAGAAGGCCCTGTCATCCTTGTTCCTAACCCTCCACGATGTCCTTCGGGATGTTAAATTCAACACACGGCGCTTCGTCACTCTCTCAAAAACAAGAGATGGCAACAGAGGTCGAAGCCCATAATGGAGGAGTTAGGGTTTCTTTAGGGAACGATAATGTGTCAAGACGAAGGCAATAGCGAAGGCATGAAAGAACCTCGGTCAAGGAGAAAAACCTAAACGGTAAGGTGTGAAATGCCTTAAACCTCCTTGAAGGCACACCATCATTTCTGCCACATGTCACATCCCAAGTAGACCTCTTATAAAGCAGATCTTGGACGACACGGCTCCTGAGAAGCGGTCCAACCAAGAGGAGACACGTATTCATTTTTTGCATGACAAGCTGACTAATGGCCACGCGTCAATCAGGGCTCATAGAAAGTTCTTCGGAATCTGGCCAAAGACGGTCAACAGATCCAGTCAACTTTCTTCTCCGGATCTGACCAAAGACAGTCAACAGATTCGATCAACTTTCTTCTCCAAATCTTACCAAAAACGGTCAACAGATCCGGTCAATTTTCTTCTCCGGATCTAACCAAAGACGATCAACAGATCCAATCAACGCCTCACCTTTCATAGAGTATTCCGGGATTTTCAAGCAACGAAGGGCAGTAAGGGGCATCCCATCATGAACATGCCGGAGGCCAGAATTTTGGCCACCGGCATGGAGGTTAGTGATGGGTATACCGTGGTTAATTAAAGCAATAAAAGAAACTAAATAGTCTGTTGACAAGTAACTCAACGCTGGCCCAACAGAGGTGGAATGCCCAAATCTTGAAATGCCTAAACGCTCTCTAACAGTGGCCAACGCGTTGACCATCGAGACACGGAGGCGGCAACCGGCGCGTAATCCACAACTCGAGCGTTGACGGAATCGGCTGAGAGCAATAGGCAAGACCTAAAATAAAAGGCTTTTAATAGGCACGCCCACTTGAGCAATGACCAGATCGACCAATAATGGCTCTTTCAAGACCTTTCACACGGACTCGGACTCCAAAAACGATATTGACAAAATCAACGCCCTTCTCATAAGGAAGGCGCCAAATTTTTTCAATCTCCTGCCAATTGGGTCTCTCCAACGGTAGAATGCATGGAAGAAAAGTGAGCAACTCAAAAGCCGCCGACCGCGCAGAAAGGAAACAATGACCGATCCGGTTTGTGACTTGCGCCTCCCTGTAGAAGGAATGCTATCCAGAATAACGTAGGGAATCACACCTTCCAACCAAGGAAGATCACCCTATCATCCTTAAATAAACCATGCTAATTCTCTACCGAGGGCACGCAAGTTTTTACTCACCTGACGCCCACAACGATAACTAAGACGAGAATACAATTCTGCTCTCTCTGACATTCAAAATCCAAGGCATACAAACGCATTCGACAAATGATGGTTCGCCTCCTACCTTCCAAATTCAGATCGTCAGCTTCTTTATCCTGAGATCCACACACTTGCACTCTCTCCATCTTCAATTCTCAACTACTTCGTAACATTCTGAGATTTCGAGTTCTTTACCGATTTAAAGCGTTAAGTATTTTGGTGGGACAACCTTTGACACACCGACCTCCTGTTAGCTTTTTAGTGGTGTGCGATTCTAACTTAAATGAAAGCAGAGCAGAAACCTAATACGCAGTTAGCTGAATTGTTCAAAGTTCGGTTCAAAAGCCATCCCCGTGTAAGGATGGCAATCTCGGTGGTTTGGACTTACACCTCCTTGTAGAAGGAAGGCTATCCAAAATAACGTAGGGATCATACCTATTAACCATGGAGATCATCCTCATCATCGCTGATGAACCCTAGAATTCTCATTCGGGGCACGCAAGCTTTACTCATACAACCTTGTAACTAATCAAATAAAACATGCAATACAATTCTCTACTGCGACGCTCAAAAAACCTGGGCCGCATACATCGTGCTTAACGGCCCGTTCTCGTCTCCCGATCCAGTTCAAGAAGACGGCTTTGCCTCTCTTTCATCTCAAGATTCACACACTTGCACTCTTTTCTTCTTTCACTCTCACTCTAGTAACCTTCTCAGTTGCCTGGTGACCGACTTGAACGTCGAATATTTTCTACAAATAACTTTTCGCCGACACACCGACTTTCCTCGCTCGTTTTAGTAGTGTGCAATATCCTAACTTCGAATGAGCCGAAACCGAGACAAGCGGATTAGTCCGAATCACGACTCAAAGTTTTGGATCAGCCACGCGTCATATATATATATATGTGTGTGTGTGTGTGTGTGTGTGTGTGTGTGTGTGTGTTTTGATATATGAATGTCGATATATATATATGATAACATATGTATGTTCATGTGCGGACATATGGGTATGCATGAGAATAAAAATGTTAAAGAGCGTAGAAGGCATTTACCCTTTGCATATGTGGCATTTCGAAATATATCGGCCTATGTTAATAATTATATATGTATATTGATTTTATGAAGAAATAAATGTAATATTGTTTAATCGGAATCTTCAAGAAAATTAATTGGGATTTAATTTGAATAAAAATATTGTTAGCCTTAATCGTAGGCATCGCTTAGGAATAAAACGAATGTAGTTGCGTAGTGAATTAAGCTAATAAATTATATCTCGAGTTACGTGATAAATTTCTTTGTGGTAAATTTGATGGCGTGATTTATCGATCGTTACTCGCACAAACGACAATTGGGTTGTCAGAAGTTGATAAACTTTCTTGGTTAAATTGGACGCGTGAGTGTTGAGATTATTGACTCTTTTCATTGTTAAAGTTGAGAGTGCGTGAAAACATTAGGTTAGCTAGTCAAATGGGAGGCTATGGTACCTTATTGTGGTCTCACAGCAGTATCGAATCTTAGATTTTTATATCCTGTTGGTGTTGAGGTACATCAGACAGAGTGGTGATGCTTATGGCTATGTGACCGCCAGCATCATGATACGCTGATATCACGGAGGGGGAGACTTTGGCTTTGACATATGAGATATCTTTCGGTACCTCGTAGAGTCAGAGATGAGCATAATGTGCATGCTCGGGAAACGTCTCACACTTGTTGGGTAAAGTCTCTTGGACTATGAATTTGGTTGGAGGTCAAACTTGCGACCATCTGCAGTTCGTCTGAAATGCCCGGTGGTGGGGGATTCACGATTTTGGTTCACAATGCGGAATAAGATCCGAAGGGAGTTTCCTTGGGATATTCTGATTGTTGATTACCTCATTAGTTATGTTGGCAATATCCTTGTGTGGATTTTGAGATATTCGATTGATGGAATCCATATCGCACATTATTGTGATTATCTTGCGGTCGCTTTCTTGTGACATATGGGCTATGGAAATCCCCAATCATCATTGATGTCGGATTTCTAGGGATTACCAATAATTATTGGCACTCTGGTTATTTTTGGATGTACGGGTCCAGTGGGACATATCTTGTCTAGAGTCGTATTTGCGATGTGTTTTATTCTGTCTCAAATATAGTAGGTTGTTAGAGTATACTGAGATCTTTGTAGTTTGGTATCCGAAATCGTTATTATTATTAACGTTTTTTATTATTATCACTTGTTGGGTTTTGGTTTACAATTGTGTTTTCTTGGCTCAGTTTAGTAGACAGCGTACAGAAGGAAATACATCCGTGTTGCGGAAGAAGTTTCGATAGAGAAGGAGGTTCTAGTAGCCGATTGAGGAATTTAAGTTGGCATGATTTATGTATTTTCTTTTGTTGAGTTTACTACTTCTTTAGCATGTTCTTGTGGTTGATGGAGAAACTTATTTTGATTTAGTTAAATTAAAGGATGAGATAGTCCGAAAATGTGAAATTGTTATAGTTTGTTTTAAAATTTTAGTCTGTATGTGCGGCGTGAGCCGTGTGTTGATTATTTAGGCTCTAGTCACCGTAGAAAAGCACACAATTTCACAGGGTGCTTTCATGACTAACCATGCCTGTAAGGCATAACAAGGATATAAGTTGTGCTATGTCAAACTAAGCCAGATTTATAATTTTTAAAAATAAAAAAATATGTTTAAAAATATTTATTTTAGATTCATTACGACATTTTATTTGTTTTGTTATTGTTGGGTCTCATGTATCCCGTGGAATGTCCAAGCCCAGCCCATGAAGGTGCAGCCTCCACAAGATCAGAAGCCCACGTGATCAGCCCAGGTGAAAAGCAAGCCATGCCCCCAGGAAAGGCAATGGAAACCACCACGGACATTAAATGCGTTATCGAGAATGTTTAAAAGGCCTAGATAGAGTGCGGCGGAGGCTGCGAGATGCCTGACAGCCACGCCACGTCTTCCCCGACTCTCGTTCGCCGTCTGCAGGCGACCAACTAATCCCGCCAGAGAGGCAAAACAGGCATGGTCAACAACGCTCAAAGGCGCGGCCAACACGGAAAACAGACAAGGGGTGACCGGGCCCACGCCACATGAACCCAGTAGCCGAGAATGGGTCGACAATGGGCGTTTGCGCCCGGGGATGGTCCGCTTTACGGATGTCAGCCCCCAAGCGCGTGAGCCGTGATGACCTCCTCTTACGAAGGACAAGCACCACGCGAAAGGCACCCTGGATAGGGGCCCAACAACGGTGGGCTCAAAAGCCCAACGTTCAAACATGAAGCATGACCCAGCGGACGAAAATAAAAGCAAATAGCAAGCAACACTCTACGATAAAAAAGGCATGGGCGTGAAGTATAAAAAGATGCCTCTCATTCATGCAAAAAACAGACATGGTACAAAGACAAAGGCCAATCTCAAAACCCAATATCAGCAAAGGCTAATCAGGAAGACTCGATGGACCGCTTCCTCGGGGGAAGTCTTGGCGGGGACGCCTCTTCTACCCCTGCGTTCCACTGGATGGAGGGCGCCAAGCCCAGGATGTGAGGAGCCGCCAGGAGACAATCTCCGACACAAGCGAGATCACCGTCCCAATAACGAGCATCCATCACCGGCCGCATCTCTCGACGGGGAATGCCGACCCGGCCATATCTCCGACCGGCTGGTGACGCGGCCCTCTGGCGACGAGTAGAGCTTCGACCGCGCCTCCTCTGTGTAGGCGCCCATTCTCCTCTCTAAGAGATGCGAACCGGGGCCTTCCGCTTGATGACGACAGTTGAAGGAGAGAGGACGGTAGCGTCGAAAGGTTGACCTCATCGAGAGCCCGCACAAGAAGCGATGTCAAGGGCGCTTCCGAAGCATGTAACCAAAGGGAAAGGTCGGGAGGAAGCAGGCTGTGCATGGCGGGAGCCGCTCGGAAAGCGCAAGATCACCAGAAAGAGCCTCTCCTCGGACTCGGCTCCGCGCTGTGAGGAGGGCCGACCGGAAGGCTGGCCGCCGTAGGAACGCTCGGGGCTCTTGCCACGGGACGTCCGCTTCCCCTTCGTCGGCTGAGACTGGATCGGCGGCGAGGCCAGTGCCCGACCAAGGTGCGCCCGAGTCTTGGGAGGCTGTCCTCCGAAATGGGCTCCACAAGAATCGCGGCGACTCCCGGGTCCCCGGGCCTCCGCAGGGCTCGAGCGCGATAGTAAATGGCTCCTCCCCTGCTCTCGGGAATGGCGACATCTTAGTCGCCCCTGCGAGAGAACTAGCGGGCGGATCCACGGTGGGTAAAGACTCCACCTCGCAAGCCTCGTGGCTAGTCCCGCGGCCAGGTGTCGGCGAGCGGCTCGGCTGTCTCCCTCACAGGCGCTGCGTGCGCGGACCTCTTGGGCCGGACCTCATCCTAACGGAAGGGCCGACGGTTCGCCTCTCACAGACCTCCTCGAGGAAGTCGCCTTCCCTTAGCCTCTTAAGGGCGGCCTCATCCTCATCCGCGCTCGATGAATGGTAAAGCGGCTTTCCTCCTCGATCCGCCCACGGACGGTGGGAGTCTTCTTTATATCTCGAGACCTTCCTTGCACAGCCTGCTGCCGCTCGGCCCGGTAGGAGGTCCCATCTCACGATCTCGAATGTGACGGAGGTAAGGTAGTAGCCAGGGATCGAGAAATTACCTCCTCGGACTTGATGTGACAGTGACTTCTGACTCCGCGAAGTCCTCGGAGTTAGCCCCTGGAGTAATTAGAAATCGGTCCCCACCCCACGCGAGCTCGAGTCGGGAGAAGCCTGCAAGACGAAGAAAGCTCCCTTCCGGCCTTATCACCGAGTCGGGATTGGTGCGCGAAGTGAAACCCCGCTGGGGGACATGACACCCAATCCTCAGATCTGTGGATCAGAAAGATTATCTCGCGCCTTTGCATCAAAGGCAGTCATGCATGAGGCAAGACACACAGAGATATCGGGTAGCGCCATTGACGTTAGGATCTGACCTTGCCAT
Organism: Nepenthes gracilis; assembly: GCA_033239525.1. NCBI lineage: Eukaryota > Viridiplantae > Streptophyta > Magnoliopsida > Caryophyllales > Nepenthaceae > Nepenthes > Nepenthes gracilis. The sequence goes on along the minus strand of BSYO01000019.1, from coordinate 1,541,551 downwards.
TGGGGCGCCTTTGCCGTCGACTCTGCGTATAGTGTGCGGCTCGACGAATAACGAAGCCCCCTCAGTGGTGCTCAGACACCGCCGTGATAAGGCCGGCCGGGGCGTTGGCTCTATCCCAACGCCCAGCGTCGGGGCCTTGGCTCCGGCCAGCTGGAATCGCGTAGTCTACCATAAGAGAAGCTATGTGCCCTGCAAATGTAATCCCACTTGGTGTTGCATACACCATGGCGCCTGATTATTCTGGGAACGTAAGAAGAGGAAGAGCTCTCTCTCTTTATCGCCATGAATCTCTCAAAGGTCACGAGTATGCGTGAAGAAGAAATCGGCAGAAGGGGAAAAAACGATCGTCACTTGGTTTAAATAGGCAACGCCAGGCCGAAAAGCGGGAAGCCAAAGCGGCACCACCGCGGGCGATTGGGACACGTGGAAGCATCGTGACGCACCACAGGATCCCAATCGTTCGCAATGATGGCCAGGCACCAAGCTGACAGGCGCGTCCTTTCAGTCGTCTGGCAAGGCTCCACGCTGGCGCCGTCGCATTAAACAAGAGAGCTTACGATGGCCCGGAGCCCACGAAGAAGTGCACGATAGCACAAAACGGAAAAAAGCAACCAAGGGGCAAGAAATTCGGCAGACAAAACGGCATGAAAAACTAACGACTTCATTATGCCAACAAATGCCATTACAACTTACAAAAGGGAAGAGAGAGTACCACGACGGCGAAGGCGGTTAATGGTCCCTAGTGGCGGTGGAGGAGCTTTGAGCGTGATAATCCACCAACCTAATCAGGATTTGGCGAAAAGTTGCGAGGATCTAGGACCCCCACACCCAAGCACAGATCCTCCACGGTGCAAAGCTAGCCTTTCGCAAAGCCTAACGGGCGTAAATAACTCCTCTCAGGGGCCGGGTTCCTCCTTCCTATAAGCCTCGACCTCGGCTCGACCGTAGCTCACGACCTCTACCATTCCGTTTCTTGAGTTGCTCGACCTGTTCTTCAAGCACCAATGCAAGGGCCCTACGTGTCCCACATCCCAATCAATCGGAGTGATCTCGCCTCCGCCGCGAGCCGCCTACCTCATCCTCGTACTGCCGCTTGATTTCCTCAGTCTCCCTCTCAAGTGCCAATATGCGGGCCTGCGCCCCGTGCTGGCACCAACCCCGTCTGATCACAGCCTCACGATTGAGCCCGGTAGCGCCGAGGTGTGTGCGGCGCGGCTCTCGACCACTCAGCTGAGCATTGCGGCCCCGACGCTGGGACCCCCTCGGGGAAACCGGAGGAACTCCCAACTCGAGAAGGGCCGACCATGGCCGGAGCGAGCCCCTCACGAGGTATTGCTCGGAAGACACGGGGCGTGAGAGCCCAGAACTCGGGACTCGTAAGAGGAGCGCTCCGTGTCACTAAAGAGTCTCCCGTGATCTCACAATAGAAAACACACGCAGAAGAGCAAGCGCGATAAACAAACGTGAGAAAATGAGTGCGACCCTCGGGAGGAATGACATGTTTAAATAGGCAAGCTTTCTCTTGAAAGGGCAGCAATTCTAGAAGACGGAAAGCATTAAGGCATGACCAATAAAGGTCCAACACGTGGAAGGCCCCTGAAATCTCGCGCGTTTCAAGATGGGCGACGTCTGGCCGCCTTGGGAATTAAATGCCATAGCCACCCCAAAGGCCGTGGCCATTGGCGAAACCCCCAAACTCTCACGGAACAACGCATGGACTCCCGATGCAAAAGCGCCCCGTGATAAGATAAAAACACGCACGAAGACGAGATGAAAATGAAGGCAAAAGGGGGCTACTTCTTTTATTAATCAATGCTTTCTTACAAAGTACAAAGTCTACAACGATAAAGCTGCGAGAAAGACAAAAGAGGACTACGGTGCGTAGCCCCGTATGCACCCGTGCCCCATCCCAGTAAGCTCGGCGAACGTGATCTACATCAGATTCCGACGGCAGAAGCAGTCGGTATTTCGCCAAGCTCACTGGTTTGGAGGCGAAGAGCACCCCCCGATGGAGGTTTAAAGGGTTCAATTTGCCGGGGTCCGGGAAGCACCGAGGTCGGGCACTCCGGGGAAGCGGGGTGATGAACCCAGCTTCCACGGAGGGCTCCCGTCCTGGCAATCCTTCCGTGGTTAGCGCCCTGGCGTGACCTGTGGGGTGATCCCCTGCGAAAGCCTTCACCTAGGCAGGCGAAGGTACCCCGGGGGTCCTCGAGATCGCGCTCAAGCCCGGCCCAGGCCACAACCGGAAGGAGGTGCACCAGCAGCGGGATCGGCGAGCCACTCTCGTTAGCCTGAAAAGGTGACCTGCGAGGCCAAGGGCTACAACGGTCTTTATCAAGGGCTTCAGGCATTCGGCTGATCCATCCAACTCCCTCTCGAGGACCCGCTAAGGCGGGGAAAGCCGGATCTTCTCATCGTCTCTCCAACGGCTGCTAAGGCATGAGCTCAACCAGCTTGGGTACCCTGCTATTTACGGCTAAGAGCGGACCGTCCGCTAACAATGCAACATGGTATCCAAGAACGTCCTTCATGCAGCCGTGGTGGCCTTGACCCAACGGATCAGGCGCGAATCTCGCGGCGTAGTGGCCAGACCATGGCGGTAGAAAAGCCTTGCAGCTCTGGGGAAGCGCGCGAACTCGAAAAAGCGACAAAGGCGACGTGGAACAAGGAGGGGCGGGGAAGATTGCAAATGGGCCCAAAGGACATGTCGGGCCGGCCAGAGCCGCTGCTGCATGGAGTTAGTGTCAGGTCCCGTATCACAGCCCATGGAACATATCCAAGCCCATGAACAAAGCCTGAGGATCAAGCCCACAAGCGTTCCGTAGGTCGAAAGGCGCAAGCCTATCTTGGAGGAAGGCAAGCGAAACTGCGGCACATTAAAGGCGCAAGCCGTCGAGGAAGGCACCAAAACGAAAAAGCATTAAATGCCCGATGGAACAGTCTCAGCGGAGGCTGCGCCCAAATACGCCACACGCTCATCGCTTGACTCGATTTCTGCCGTCTGCAGCGGCCAATAATCCGCTCAGGCGGCAACCAGCATCGTGTAACTCGGCTAGACGTGCGATACAAAACAAGGACAACCGGCGGTCCACAGCAACCAACCCGGCGGGGGATGAGTCGAGGCTGGCGTTTGGCGCCCAGGAGTCCAACAGGGAGAGGGGTATAAGAGTCCTCACTCCCCATAGAGAAAGGGATCTTTTTCAATCTCTCTCGAATACTCCATGAGTATCGTGATCAGCAGTATTCTCTTGAATCAAGCATTCAAACGGCTCGACTGCTCCCCCTTTCCTCTAATCAAGAACATAAGAGCCACAAGTCGAAACGGAGCATCACCTCCTTTCCGCCAGCGGAAGCAAACTCGCTCTCCTCCCGGCATCTCCTCAGATCACGAGAAAGTTAGCCACCCGCTGCGGTGCGTGCATCAAGGAAGTCAGGCCTTCCACCACCTGCTCGCTGCATTCCCCCACATCATACACGAGCACTCCACACGCTTTCACGGCATACACCCGCGCATCGCTCTCAGCGTGCGCATTTCCGTTCATTCTTTGGAATTAGGCGACTTGCGTCGGAGCGGTTTCATGGAGAAAATCCTGGGCCCTTGACCTCTTATTTTGTTGTTTGTGTTGTCGGAGTCCGCGTTCATGAGACGGAGCCGGACCATTCTTCCTCAAGCCCCCGAGGAATCAGAACTCTCTGTCAAATCCGCAATGCAAACCGCTTTTCACTTTTAATGTGATTATATTTATTCTTGTAATCATTTTCATAAGTGAAAATCAAAATGATTAGATTCCTAACATAATTTATTTGCGTTTTAACTAATCATAGGATAATATATACATTTCTATTATTTTTGAAGTTATCATATTTCTTTTTTTGTCAACTACTCAACCCCCAATATTGAAAACTAGCTTAGATGGCACTGTACTAACTTGTAGGACTAAGAGATCCTTTGTTAATAATATAAAATATGAAAAATGTGTACTTGTTAGCCTTTTGGCATTTTAAAATATTAAAATTTGACCGGCTGCTTGTGAAATTAAAAATACAGTTAGACTACAAGTAGTGCAGATAATTATTTGGTATTTTATTTTCATTAATCGGTTATCATCTAAGTCAAATTCGTATGAAAGAATGCAAATCTTATCTATTAGATTGTTTGATTAGATGATTTTGGCATTAAATATAATACAATAAATTATGTATTACATGTAAGTTACGAGGGACCCATATTATCATTTCTTTGGTACTATTTATCATCATTTTGTTGATGTAAAATTTGTCAATACAAACATATACACCACATAGATTCATACGGAGTTAGAATTGTAGTTAGATATGCTAATATTAGAAGATTTTTCTTATATTTTAAAATCTTTTTTAAAAAATATATATAAATATAATATCATTTTAATTTAAATATTTACTTAAGTTTATTTTTTAAAATTTTATATTTACCTCTGTTGCTAGTATATTATAATCAAAATTATACACATCTCGATAAAGGATAAAATTGTGTTATTTTATGTTATATAATAGATATTTATAAGTTAATTATTAGTAAAATAAAATATTTTTTAAAAAATATTTAATTAATTCAATCATATTCGTATGAGTTTTCGTAATCAATTTAGTCAATGAAATATTTTTAATATAAAAGATAGGCAAAACATAAGAGAAGGGATTTACAAAGTCTGTCATTTGGTAAGTCAAGTTTACGGTATTATACAGTTCAATCTTCTTTTGTGACTAAGCTTATTTTATATGTATAATATTTCAAATTGTTATTTTGAAAAAGAAAATATTTTAATAAATAAAATAATATTTTTTAATTTATCACATAAGAAGAAATAAATTACAAAATATATTAATTTAATTGTTAATAATATGATACATGTATCTTGTATAAAATAATTTACCATTTAAAATTCAAAAAATTACTATTTAATTAAAGAAATAATAGCATTGTTTTTTAAAGCATTATCAAAAGTGATAAAAAAAATCTTATTAAATATTTTATATTTATCTATAATAGTATAAATTACTATAAGAATTGCCAAAGATACCCTTGGGTACTAAAAAACTTAAAAATAATAATTTTTCATAATTTTAATTTTTAACTATAAGTCACTACTCAAGAAAATATGAGATATTATTTATATTATTTTAAAATTAATTTTTATTTAAATTATAAAAAAAAGATGAATAATATTGTCTTTAATAGAATATCAGGATATTCTTATGCACTTACATTGTAAATAATTTTTCTCATACCTTTTAAACTTGGAGCGTTCTTTCATAAGAAAGAAAATTAATGGATGATTATTTAGAATTTAAATTTAAGAATTAGATCAATTTGATATAATATTAATTAAACAAGAACACTTGTTTTGTATTGTAAGTTTTAGTTTGTTTGAATTTATTTTGTAATTTAGTAAGTAATGTTATGATGACAGCATTAGAGTTTGATTTTAGTTTTATTTTTAACAATTCGATTGGGTTAATATTTTTGATTACTTTGATATTAGTATGGATATTTATTTTTCATATATGATATGAAATTGTTTCTCATAATAAATACAAAGGGATGGATATTAATCATTCATAGAGTTTAGGAAATAAACAACTCGGTGATCACAACACAATCTAAATACTGACAAATACTCTGTATCATACATCAGTTTAAAATACATAATTTTATTACACACAAGTAAAATCGATAAGTGGATAATCATAAACCAACAGTAGGCCAACCGTAAACACTGCAATTCAAGTTCGCTTTTTGTAGAACACTCAAATTTTGCATGATATATAGATCATAAATGAGAATGAGATAAAAAACTTTGACAGAACAAGCAAATTTAATTTCATAATATAAGTATTTTCTACAAACATCCTGGTATTAATCCACACAATTTTAAAATTCTTGCACAGAAACTTTCATCAGGGCAATATATTGCCAATTTACTCCATATATCTCATTGTCCGACTCATTTATTAAACTCTCATCTAATGGTAATGTCATTATGATAATTATTTTAGTAAATAAGATCACAATATTAGACAGTTATATTGGCCATATCAGGAAGAGTCATTCACCAATCAATTTCATGTCTTTATGCAAATGTTCTTTTTCTTATTATTCACGATAGAACTAAGGTGTCTAAATTATATCTTGAATGTTGTTTTTTCCATAATTAGTTTCTAGCATGAAGCAACATTTGATCGAGCACTGATGGCGAACTTGGTGTCTGAGTTGGCATTCAACCTTGGACACAACTATGAAAAAAGAAATTGATATTTAGAGTGTGATCTTTCAATACATTAAGAATTGATCGAGGAAGAAAAAAAGAGAAAAGAAGTAAAATAAAATAATAAAAAAAAAGATTCTGCTAATCTATTTAATTAAATATCATAAACTATCCTTCACCAATCTTTTTGTTTTATCAGTTCTTTCATGTCATTTTCTATCATACGCATTCACTATCCTAGTTGCTCAATTCGAGGTGTCTCAACGTGAGGTGAGAAGCAGGGGCTACTTTTCATCCATGTGAAGTAACCTCAGACTCATTCCTTATATGTATAATTAAAAATTTTTAAATAATATAAATAATGGAAGCTTTTTAATTCTAAATTAGTATAAAAGAAACTCTACAACTAGCTTTTTCATAACACAATTTATTGAAAAGTTCTTAAAAATATCCATTTTAAGTTAAAATTAACTTCAACACTAGAGTAATCAATGGTAGAATGAAAGATGAAACTTACTCATTAATCCCTCCTTAGAGATCGGATATGAATACTCATGCCAATTTTGATCTGATCATTCATCGAATTTGACGATGGGGATATGCTGTATAATGTGGAGATCTTCTCCTCCTTGGTCTGCTATTTCTCCATTATTGTCTGCTTGTCGAAGCCTTTTGTTAAATTCTTCGGGCATCTTGACAATCTCCAGCTCTTGAAGGGTTGTAATGTGCCTCAATCCTTCTGGAAGTCTCTTCATGTTCACACAATCAGTTATTTCTAAGTGGCTAAGACGAGGCATTGCCCCGGCTTCTATTCTCCACTCCTCTAAATTCTGAAGTCCTTTGAGTAGAAGTTTCTTAAGTTGTGGGAATTCGCCAGCACTACAAGTCCATTCGGATCCCATGTACGAACAATTAAGTAAATCGAGATGCCTTAAGTTGGAAAGCTTTCCCAGAGCTGACATTGTCTCTTGCAATTCCAGGCGGGTACCTTGCAAGTATAATTTCATAAGGTTAGAGGGGAACTGAACGGGTGAAGATAGGCTTTCACTTGTTCGTCCATCCAAGTATAATTTATACAAATGGTCGCAGCGGCGTAACAATTCCAATTTTTGCAGCTCAAAACGGATATCATCGTCCCATTCAAGGTACAAAGTTTGAAGGACACCTGAATTGACACTTGGACATTGGAATACGGCATCTAGCTGTTCGTTGCTTGATATTTGGGTTATTTGTATCTTTGTAACAGTTGGGCTCAATGTTAACATCTCTCTTAACATCCAGTTGCCTCCGCTTACTCCCCACAGAGTTTGCAAATTCTTTAAGGTGTCAAGCTTGAATCCCTCCTCAAGGACTCCAGAAAACATTAGCAAGTAAAGATGGCGAAGCTTCTCCATCTTCCAAAAAACGTTTGGCAGGATTCTCTGGTCCAATGAAAAATCCGTAAAATCAAATGTGAGTAAATTTCGTAGATTCCCCATTGATTTGGGAAGCTCGCAGTCGCTAGAGGCGCAGAATTCAAGGTACCTCAAAAGAGTTAAGTTTTCTATTTCATCTGGCAAGACAACAGACGTCTCACGAATTCTCAAAACTTTCAATAACGGAAAGTTTTTGTGCATGGTCTTCAAGCTCACTTGTGCAGTACGAGAGCTATTTGGAGGGCTTCTGTTGAATACAAAAATTGATTGAACACGTGAATTTATTGTTTTGACTGGAACGTTAATGCTGCACAAGTCAAAAAAGTTTGGTTAATAATATAGACTGAGCAGATGGATTAAGAGGTAGCTAGTTGATGTTAGATATTAAAATCATATAAAATTATAAATATAAAATCAAATAAAATCATCCTAGTCAACAGTAAGACCATCGCCATGATTTTTGTATTACCTAATATTAGAATTGTATAACCAAAATTAAATTTGTAAATTTTTCTATTTATTTGTGCACTTTCAATATATTGGAATTATAAAAATAAAAATATAGACCGAAGAACTCAACACTATTTTCTTTCCGTATCTTGAATTTTAATCCAAAAGATGTGATTTTACCTTAACAAAAAAATTTAAAAAATACAAATATTTATTTTTATTTTTTTATAGTTTGTACTATCTATATATTTTCACTTTCAAAAATAATAATAATAAACTTTCATACTCTAAATATTAAATTTGACTTGTTAGATCTTTATAAATTCAAAGGATAAAAATGAATTATGGGGCTACTAGGAATTCCTACATAGCAGCCCCCTCAATTCCGGAGCTTATACTGCCAACATCATCGCCATATGCTTCGCTCTAAATGAGGAAGCCTGGTTTGTGAAGGTAACATGGAGGCATACTATTAATAAATATAATAATGTACTTGTTAATAGTGTGATTGTTTTGCTTATGCAAATTAGAAATTTTTTAAACTTGAAATTTGTATTTATCAATAAAATTTTGATAATATGGCAACTTAAAACTTAAGAGTTTCAAAAGGCAATATAACTTATTGTTAGAAAAAAAATAAAAAATTTTCTGCAAAATTAGTTGGATATTATCAATCATATTATGCCAATATGAATTAAGTAATAACCATATTGTATTATGTAAGAAATTTTACTTGCTCATTTAATTTTGCCGTTCTCTTATTTATTTGTTGACTTTGAAAATTGCTATGGAAATGATTATCAACTGTATGGGAAATAGTAGACATACCTAGAAGCAGAAGAAGAAGGGCATATGCTGACCCGACGTGATTGTGTTATTGCTCCATCTACTTCTTTTGTCGTTGCAGCAGAAGTAATAATTTCAAGGAATTCTCGTTTCTTTGCCTCCTTAATGCAAAGATCTCGCATTAAGTCATGAATTCGAACTTCCTTAACCCTCCCTGCGTAATTTCTCTTTGCAACTTGAATGACACATCGTTGGACCAATTCATCTACAAATTGCTCCGCCACATCTTCCAATGTCTCTTCTCCATTAATGTGTTGCGGTGTTACAAAACCTTCTGCTACCCACATATTTATCAAATGTTCAACGAAAATACTATGATCTTCTGGAAAGAGTGCAAAATGAAGAAAGCATGGTTTTAAATCGTAAGCTAATTCTTGATAGCTTAAAGCTAACACATTTTTCACGGTACCATAATCATATCCACCTTCGGCTTCCATTACTCTTGCACTTACAGCTTTGCTCACCCTTTCCCATTCACAAATATTTTCTTTTGCACCGAGCATTCCACCCAAAGCAACTATTGCAAGGGGTAGCCCGTCACATTTTTTCAACATCTGCTCACCCAACTTCTTAAAGCCATCGATATCAACACTTTGCCTCCCATACAAAGCTATCTTGCTAAATAATTCCCATGATTCACTTTCAGTAAGACGTGGTGGCTCATAGAAAAAGCAAGACAAATGAGGAAATTGAACAACTTCACGGATACGAGTGGTGATGATGATCCTACTTCTTTTAATATCAATTGGGAAAGCCGAAGCAAGGCTCGTAAAGATTCTTTTTCCAGGGCGTCATCAAGAATTATCAAGAATGATGTTTGCCCTAGATAATTCCGTAGTTCGTCCCAACTCCTCGATGCTCCCAATTTCTTTTCCTTTTCTCTCATGACCTAGCTTGCCTTAAGATCTCAACCAAGATTTGTTGGGTATTCCATTCTTGTGATACGTAAACCCATGCCTCGACTCTTAAAGTGTCGCTTGACGATTTGGTGATTGTATAATTTTTTTGCTAGAGTAGTTTTACGAGAACCACCCATTCCCACGATGCACAAAGTGGAGGTTTGATCATTTTCTGTAGTAAGTTTCTCAAGTAACATTGTGGTATCATTCTTGAAGCCAACAACATGATCATCGTTGCGGTCGGGATAACTCGTGGCCGCCACCTTTGGATTGGTTCAATCCTCTGTTCAACCCGGGTACCTTTGAAACATTTCCGTGCTTTCCCTTATTCTGTTTTGATTGTTTTGATCTCAATTGCTATTTTATGGGTGCGCACGATAAAATTGAAGCAACAAACGTACCTTTCAAGGAGGCTTTTTCCTCTCCTCGTACCACCGGCGAGGATGAATGAGTCAATCACGTCTTCAATTCGAAAACTAATCCTCCGAGTTTCTTTGATTCGGACGCGGAGTGCTTCGTTGCTTTCTTCTAGCCTTTCATCGACATCCTTCAGATAGCCACACATGAATTCCAGTTCTGCTTTTAGGCTTTGAATTTGGTCTTCCACGCCAGATAAGAGTTTTGCCTCCTCAATCAGAGCATCACCTAATTTTTGAACTGTAAACGAGACAATGGCAGATTCTAAACTCATCTTACCGACTGCTCAAAATCAAAAGGAAACTAACAGTGGTTTCTTTGCAAAGAGTTTTTTTTTTTTTTTTTTTGGGAAAGTATTGCAAAGAGTTGATCACTTGGCACTTCAAGTTTCAGACTTTAACACCATAAAAAGGGCACATTTGATGTGACTTTTTTTCTTTTTAATTTTTGGTGGAAGACTGAGTTGTGTGGATGCATAGGTGGCAAAGGAAGCAACAATTCACACTGGTCAGATGGACTGCTTTTGCTTGTCCGAAGGCAACTCCATTATTCGAATAGGAGCCCGCCATCTCTGACTTCAGTATATATTTTTTTTAATTTAAATTATTTAAAATAATTTAATAGCTGTAAATTTTTTTATAAAAACTATTTATAATTTTAATTTTTTTTTATTATACTTAATTTATATCTTATCATTTACGTGGTGAGGTAAGTATAAATAGTACATTTTATTAAGTAGTTATAATTCTCCTCGCTTCAACCTTAAGCCTTATCATTGGAGACCCTTCAATGCACTATTAATCCTTATTATGTATTAAAAGATTGAGATCTAAAGTTTAAAAAATATATATATATAATATATTTTAATTTTTTTATGTAATATAAATATTTTACTATTATAATATTTAATTATTTTAATTTATTAACATATTTTTATATTTTAAACTTTAAATCTCAACACTTAAATCACCTTAGATTTAAGGATTGTTGCTGCGTTGGAGTCCCTTATCCTGTATTATTATACAAATCATTTCCCAATTTATAAAGTTATTGACAAATGGCCTAGTATTTTCAATATTTTTTTTTTGACATTTTAAACTAATTTATATATATTATTGAATTTTATTTAAAAAATATTAAACATTGTCTTTTAAAAAGAATTCATTTTTATATGGGAGAGAACATGAGAAAAGTCGGTGGTATGGATGTAAATTTTTTTTATTACATCCAACGATGAGTTCAGTATATTTTTTTTTAACTTATGTGATATAAATTTAATAGATGTAAATTTTTTTAAAAAAAAAAACTGTTTATAATTTTAACTTTTTTAAATATTATGCTTAATTCATATCTTATCATTTACATAGTAAGGTAGGTATGAACAGTAGACTTTATTAAGGATGTATAGCTCCCCTCGGTTCTACTCTGAGCTGTATTATTGCAGACCCTCGAATGCACTAATTTTGATATCGTAATATTTAATTTTTTTTAAAATTATTAACATATCTTTAATTATTTTAAATTTTTAATTATTAACTATTGGAAATATAAGAATTGAAATACAGATAAATTTAAAAGCAAGGGAGCTTAAGATAGGCTTCAACTTTTTACAATTGATTATAGACAGATAAATAATACATTAACTAGCCTCTGTTTCCCACTAATAACTCTACTATCAACGGACGGACAAGATTAAAAAGAATTAAAGGACAAGATTTAAAAACTTAATAAGCGTGAATGACGATGCATCGTTTAATTTATTTCTACTTTTCCAAAGCTCACGTTAATTTGCTGGCTTTCACAACTCGACGTTGTCGTTTTGCTTTGCTTTGCTGGTCAAGCATTCATATTTAAAGCAAACGTCACCGAGATTGATAAGTAACAATTTTTAATTGAATTTTTTTAATGCGTTTGAAGAGTACATTGGTGGCATGCAGCCGTAAGCACAGCTTTGTTTGTTTTTTTTCCTTAAAGTAATTTTCCAAATAACCTTTCACGTTCTCCGGCTTATAAAAATGAATACTTTTCACTTGAAAAAACCACATTAAATATTTTTTAAGTGAAACCCAATAAAAATGTGGGCATTAAAGGGATGTGTAACATTGCAACAATTTTATGGAGAAGATATATTAGAAAATGCAACAATTCAATTTTTAGATGAGTTAATCAAATGGTACATCATTTAAATTGAAAAGAAAATTCATAAAGGGAGGTTAAGAAAGTTTAAATTTGCAAGTTAATGTGAGAATTTCGCAATGAGAGAGTAAAGAAATGAGATTTTTTAGGGATATTTAGTTCCGAATTTGCTGTCCCAATAACACGAAAAGAAAATGGAACAAGAACGCAATCGTTCCGAGTCAGCATCTATACTTCTTCTTCTAGGCATGTCTATTATTTTAATTGTCCCAATGTATATAAATTTGTTACCATACAAAAGATCATATATATTTTGCATTTAAAATATATCGAAAGCTATCGGTAGAATAATGAATCATAATCTGATGTAATAATATAAAAATTTTATATTACTTATGTAGAAAATTTAGATTAATCATTTTTAGAATTCTTTATCACGTTCTTACTTATTTCTTACTATAAAAGTATAATAAAAACTAATTTTCTTAGGGACCAAGGATCATTAGACTTTAGCGGCTGAATGAGCGAATAAACAAAACTCGACTTATATTTATTTTTATATAAACAAATGCCATACATTACTATTTAAAACTCATAAGTAAGCTACCATGCCATATATATATAGCTCTATAGATGGGATCGAATGCCGCTTCTCACTAACGGATAATAGATTCGAATCTTAATTTATCATTATAATATATTAAGACATATCACAATATACTATCCGTTGAAATATAACCATAGTCGAATGCATATACTTAGGAAATCTCTAAATTTTTTCTTCATTCTTCTTAATTTTTTAAATTCACGAGAAAATGATTATAATTCTTAATTTATAGTAAAGTTATCCTTTAAAATTCTATAAATTTATATCATGTAATACTTATATTTTCTATATAAATTAAGTTATAATAAATTTTTAACATATAGAATGCCAAAATTAACATGTAGTGTAGAAAAATTTAGTAAATTTGTAAAATTCAGCAATGCATAAAAGTTATTAAATTTTCCAGACATGTAGAGCCATTTCATTTACATTTTCACTACATACAACACTTATACTTAATAATTTACAATATATAAAATCTTATGTACGAATTTAAGACATGTAAGAGTAATTAAATTCATAAATTCAAACATGCAAGGTAATATAGTGCAAAATTCAGCTGATACAAATAGCATACATATACTTAAACATGAAATTCTTGCAAATTTCGCAGAGAAATCAGTAAATATTCACGTGCATGTTAAACGTAAATATCATAACTTTGAATTCATATCATACATGAATATTTAAAATAAGAAATACTATTAAAAATTGAGAAAGAATAATAATGAGAGAAGAAAATTTTGAAATATACTTGCCTTAATTTTTATCAAAGTCTAATTTGAATTTACTTGATTTGAGCTTTTAAGACTTTCTCATTCTCATTCTCTCTCTTCTTTCATATCTTTATCTCTCCTCTCCTAAAATTTTTAAACAAAATGATAAAAATCAGTCAAGTTCTATTATTTACACTGAGTAGCACTCGAGCGTAGAGTTAGGCGGGAGTTAGGCGCCATGGCCATATCTTTAGCACTCCAGGCGCTGCTTGAGTGCTCTTTGGGTGATGACTCCAAGGTTTTCGGCGCTTGGGGCGACCTTCAGGCTACCTTGAGTGCTGATCCCACAGGTTTTGGCACACGGGGACAAGTTAGGCTCTTAATAGGCATCCCTCCACTCTAGTTAATTTGATTCGATATTAACTTTTGACTCAATTTTCTATATCATTTGTAATGTAACTATTTTTTAATATCGAAATTGTAGATAATTAAGTTAATATAATCAAGATTATACTTAATTCATGTAATGTAACAATGCAGGGAATGCTCGCTATGCGCCTGACCAGCACTTGAGTGCTGGCCTGGGATATAAATAGGCTGCGAGGGTTCATTCAAGCATATTTTTTAGTTTCCACACAAATAGTGTGAGAGAGAGAGAGCGCAAGGAGAAGAGAGAGGAAGAAGAAACCAAGGTTTCCGAGTTTAATTTTGGCATGGAGCTAGTTAGAGAAGTTATAAATTTGGTTGAGACAAGTACACTCATACCCTTTTTTTCTTATTTTTTATACTTTTATTTCATTTTTATCGGGTATTATCATTCTGATACCCAATTAAGTTTATTTTTTGCATTATCCATGATTTGAGCATGCACATATGTGGATTTCATGCACAATTTCTTAGTTTTGACCGGTTTTTAAATGCAGAACCCTAACCACATGCTCCAAACGATTTTACCAGTTTATTTTAAAATTTTTACATAAATTAGCTTTAGAAAATTGTTACTCATATCTTAAACACGTTAGTTTATCAATTGTGTATCCAATTTGATAGTTTTGTACAGTATTATACTCACCAAAATCCTAAGCCATGCCCCATTTGGTTTTTACCTGAATTAATTATAATTTATATATGATTTGACTTTAGAAATTTAGAACTCTAACTTTATTGACACAGGTACTCCATATATTTAGTATTCATGCACATATATTTTATATATGTTAATTTTATATATTTTAAAAATATTATCGAATTTGAATAATAATATTTAACCGCATATATGCTAAATGTGTTATCTTATATATACTCCGAAAATTATGTTATATGCATCCGTGCAATGATTTGTTATCTGAAGGCTTTAAAGTTATATTTGACTCATTACGGTAAGAATTTCTTATATACCCCAAGTTTCATGGTAATTTGTGTACGAAGTTATAAGCATGTGAAAATATGAATTCATGAGAAATGTTTATTTGTATCCATATTAAAGAATTATGAAAGTTATGTTTGACTTAATGTGGTAAGTATTTTCTAATTCTTTAAACTCCAACGGAATTCATGTGGGGACTTAATCTCACAAGATATGGAAATATGTGTCTATACAAGTTTTAAGGAAAAGGCTCAATAATTGATATTTTGCAATTAAGTGATAGACTTATGAATCGTTCTCCAGTAGAGTGAAAATGAAAACTTTTATAGGCTTAAGAGTAGAATCTTTTAAGAAAATAAGGAACTAAGAATTTAAACCAATGAATGCTCATCAAATTGTATATTTTGACATGTTTTAATATATTATAGTAGAAGGTTATTATCTGCTTTGGGGCCGCATACGAGTAAGACCCAATTTATAGGGATTATATATAAATGGCCCATCTCTGGGTCTTGAATAGAAGGAGATGGCTTTTGAATGTGTAGGAATAAACACATTTCAAGCTACGACTAACCACTCCTTTAGTCAGTAAGACTTACTACCCCTGATCCCCAATAAAATAAGTTTTCAGCCTAATTTGATGATTAAGAAAATAAAAGTAAATGAATTAAAGAAATTTAAAATGTATTATGAAAGTATTCTATTTTGAATCATGTTTTATAATCTCATATACATCTCTATTCCCTCCTACATACATTATTATGATTTTGATTATAAATTTTGCATATTATTTGTTATATATGTGCCTTACTGAGTATTTGACTCTCCCTTACTACTTTCTTTTCTTAGATGGGTATGAGTTACACCCGTTGAGGCGATGTAGAGGATTTAAGTCGGCTAGACTTGAAGTCGTGGAAGATGACCTTGTGGACTTAGTTTTGTACTTTTATAACTCTCTAATGAAGTATTTTGTATATTATAAGATGGAATTGTATGCTGATATATGTGATGATGATGATGTACGTGTAATATAATTTCTGCTGCATTGATGAATATATTTGCTTCTGCAGGTTATTCTGGTTTATTTTGGGTGCCTAGAGGCATCTTATTTGAGCTGACGTCGTATCAAACTTATGACATTGATACCATGTGTTTTAGGTGTCTTTTGGATCCTATGTTGTGAATTTTGAGGAAGTGTATTTGTGCTGTATAGGGATTTTATACAGGTTGTATCAAGCTGAAGAATTTCTTAAAGTCGAAACTTTACCGGATTTCGGTTAAAAAATTTGGTACATTACATTAACCTCAATTTTAATTATATCAATTTAATTAATCAAGATTATAATAAGATACAAACTCAAGCATTATAATTTGCATGAATTTTAACAAATGATATAATTTATTATTGCCAATCTTTGATGCATAAAGTATTTCAAGTTTTTCCCATATTGTTTTTGCATTTGTTTCATTCCGAATATAATTGTAGACATTATTTTAACAAATTGTCAAATGTAACCATTTGACAGAAAGTCGGAACTCTAGCGCGCGCTTGAGCACGGGGAGGCAGAATGTGCGCGCCTGTCGCGCACTCGATTGCGCTCGAGTGCCAGTCTGATATAAAGTCTCGTGTGGGTTTTTTTCTCCCATTTTTTTGCCCGACTTTCTGAGGAATGGAGAGAGAGAGCCAAAGGCGGAAGAGAGAAAAAGGAAAATCCAAGGTTCCCGGGTTCGTTTTCAAGCTCGAACCAATTAAGGAAGTGATAGATCGGGTCGAGGAAAGTGCACTCATACCATTATCATCTTTCGTTTTCTTGCACTTTCGTTTCATTTTTATCTGGTATCATCGTTTCAATGCCCGATTAAAGTTACATTATGTGTTAGCCATGACTTAAGTATATATATATGTGAATTTTGTTATTCGATTCATTATTTTCGCACTAATTTGCACAACCGAAACCCTAACCTATGCTAGCACACTGTTCACCCATGCCCTGACGATTTCGGCCTCCAATTTTTGGGATTTTTGCTTAATTTGGGACTATGATATGATTACCCATATCTTGTATATATTAATTTATCGATTGGATATCCAATTTGATAATTTTATGTAAAAGTCCGTTCGTTAGAACCCTAAGATGCGCCCAGACCCCGTTTTAATCGATTATTTTGGATTTTATGCATGATTTGGCCTTAGATAATGAAAATTTATAACTCGAGCATATACATATGTGAATTTCATGCCCGATTTTGGAGTTTTGATCGTATTTTTAAACTTGGAGCCCTAACCCTGCGCCCCGAAGTTTTTATCTCTCTAAATTAGGGTTTTTTTGCTTTATTTGACTTAAGGTAATCAAGATTCTAAGTGTTTAATATGATGGCTTCACAATTTGTTCGCATGAATTATGAAAATGCTAATTTTATGTATCCTAAAATATTATTGGACGTGAATAATAATGATTGATTATATGTTTGTTTCATATATTCAATTGTATATGTTCTGAAAATTATGTACGATTCGTTTACGAAAGAATTCGTGATTAGAAACTTAAAAAAAATGATACTTGGTTCAGACAATAAGAATTTCTTAAGCTTCAAATTATGTTGTGCATGTGATGAAAATTATGTGAATGCTTAGGTTTTGAAAATATGAAATTGTATGATTTATGAACAAAGATAAGAAAGGGAATATTCTGCACTTTAGCTATGGGTTTTGGCCACAGGCTTCGGCCACGAGCCTTAACTATGGGCTTTGATTACGGGTTTTGACCACATGCCTTAGTTATGGGATTTGGCCACAGGCTTCAATTATGGGCTTCAGTTATGGGCTTTGACCATGGGTTTCAGCTACGGGTTTTAGCTATGAGTTTTGGCCACGGGCTTCGGCCATGGGCCTCAACTATAGGCTTCGGCTATAAATTTTGGCAATGATTATTCTCCTGGAGTGAGAACTATGAAAATTTTGGGTTTAAAAGCATAATTCTCTAAGAAAATAAGAAATTAAGAATAAGTTTTCTGTATGATTTAACAAGATAAGAAATTTGAAAGGAAACAAAGAAATTGAATGGCATTATGAAGGTTTTACTATTATACATGTCTTGAAATTTATCAATCGTCATTCTTTCCTATATATATTTATATGTATATATATGTATCGTTATCTTTTGAATATGAAGTTACCTGTTTCTTAATGTTTTTATGTGCCCTGTTGAGCTTTACCTCACCTTTACTACTTTTCTCCCTCCAGATGGGTATGAATTGCACCCGATGAGGCAAGGAAGAAGATTTGGAGTCGACTAGGCTTGTAGACATGGAAGATGATCTCATGGACTTAGTTATATAGTCTCATGTCTCTTAATGGGATATTTTAAAATTTTGATACCTTTTGTTCATAGATGTATGCATATGATGATGATAATGATAAACTCGTGGTATAGTTCCCGATGTACTGATGAATATATATACTTTCACAGGTTTTTATGGTTATATTGGATACCTAGTGGCATCTATTTTGAGCCAACGTCGTATCGGAGTTACGACGTTGGTGCCACGTAGAGTTTTGCGGCGTTTGGACCCTGTGTGTTGAAGATGGATTTGTTGGTTGTTGATTTTGGATGGATTTTTTTTGTTGTTGTTCAAGCGTTTGTATGGGCTGACGTCTGTATTACAGCCAAACCCTTACCGATTTTTCATTTGGATACGAAATGTCACAAATTGTATCAGAGAAGGGGTGCCTTAGGTTTTATCGAAAAAAAAACGTCACGGAATCTTAGGATATAATATGAAAAATTGAATTAGTAGATGAAGGTATAGGATGAATAGGCTAGATTGGGTGGTTCTAATTATCCTAACTTTAATGGCTTTGGTTAGAATTAAGTTAGAATTAGAAGATATGTTCGTTTATCTAATTGTAGTGACTCAGTGTCCGGGAGGATAAAGATATATTGTGGTATACGTTTGTGGGTATTTTTATAGATAAATATCTTCCCGATGAGACTTTTGAAGTGTGTTTCAAATTATAGATGGTGCAGTCGCAAAATTGAGGATTATCCTTATCCTATGGCCGGATAGTGAAGAAGTCCAGTGCCTTGGAGTTAGAGTTTTGCAGTGATGGCACAATGAAGATGTGTCATCTACTGTTATAAAGGTAAGATTCTGAAGATTTGATGTTGCAGCACATGTATCGTTTGGGGTCCCAAATCTATATTTCATTTATGATTCTTAAGTTTATTTGATTATTTACGAATTTAGGTTTGATACTATTGATATCAAGGTCTACAACATTTTCTTATGTCCTTATATGTGATTGGCTAGGATAAATTATTTTGTTTTGAGGGATCAAACTTTGATCTGATTTTGGTGGTAGTTTGGTGGGCGAACCGCCATACTCGTATGAATTGGATTGGTAAGGATAAGATATCCTACAATTGGGTTGTGGGATTTGGAGCATCAAGTCTAAATTGATCAATGTATCAGGAAATTAGTATTGTCTTGTCTGCGAATTGTTTAATGAAGATTGCGCCAAGTTCATTTAGCATATGAGGCTACATCTGGAGGTTATTTTATGATCACTGAGAAATTTTTATCATATGAATATTTGATGATGTTTTTGGAAGTATATTAAGTGATGGATCTTTTAATTGGTAATTCGAGGTAGTATAAAAAACGATGCCGATCGTTGAGGATTCCATACGGAGCCGAGGAAGCATCAGTTTGATGCCACCATGGGATCTTCTAGAACTTTTGAGGTAGGTAAGACGAACCGATGAGGTTATCTGTAGATTTTTAAAAATTAGGTCACCAGTAGATTAATGATTTGATAAGCGGGCACTGTGAATGAATATGTGAATTATTTAATCTATTGTAAAGGCTTAATGATTTCTATGATCGATCGGTATCCACAGCGCTGTTGATTGTAGATAATTAAAAATTGTTCCCGTAGCAGCATTTGGGATAAGGATTTGGCTGTTACAGATTCCAGTAATGCCGTTTGAGCTTGAAGGTTTGTTATTATTTCAGTGGGCAAATCGAATAAGTCTTTCGGTCTCATTTGGGTTAATTTTGTGAAGGCCTTATTAAGAAGTGTATGGGATCATAGGGATGTATGAATTTTATTTGAGGACTGTATCATGAATTAGGAAGGCTATTAGCGACGAGTTTAATTGAGTAGAGAATATGGATTTGGTTAAGGAAAGTGTCATGATGGTCATATAGTTCTGTAGAGCTTTAAGGAATGGCTCTTTTGGGAAGAATTGATTGATGTCACGGAAGTACCCGTTTCTCTTGGGTCTAGGTGAATAAAAAAAATTGTCCATTAAGAGTTCCTCAAGATTTTGCAACGTCCGTGGGGTGTTTGACTTGGAAGCATTCAGTATATGTTGGGATGAGATACATGAAGATAGTTTCTGAGGAATGAAGGATAAATTGCCGATCCTGTTATTTGGATTAATCCCTGATGAATCTAATGAATTATAGCAGAATGTAATGCTTCGAAGAAGATCTAGGATTATGATTTTTCTGCATCGTATGTGGGTGGATGCCCTTAAATTAAGTTAGGGAGAGGTCCATGATTAGAGTTACTCATCCAGTGATTTGGAATTAGTAATTAAAGTCTCTACTTTGGAAACTTATAGGTGTTGATTTTGAAGATAGTTAATGTCTACTAATTCTAAGGATCTGAATATTTATACTATAAGGAAAAAATGATTGTGCGTTAGAAGAAGCGAAAAAAATCTATTTTAGTGGTGTGAGGAAGAACTGGATGTCTTTCAAAGAAGACGAGAATTAGTATGGAAGTGTCGATATTGGGGGCCCTCGAATTGAATATGTCTTCAATGCTTTGTATGGAATGTTGTCAGGTAAGCCATGAGTAGGTTTTAATATTGAAGCAAATGGAATGTAGTGCCTTTGATTTAGGAAACAAGATTGTACTTGGAGCTGTACAATTACGAGATGTGGAGTCCTTGTGGTTTTGCTTTAGGATTGTTAGCGCGGCAACGATTTTGGAAATTTGGGTAATTATGAATTAGCCAGCAAGGCCGTTTCGTTAATTGTGAAATCGGATGATTCGATCGGAATGAAAAAGTTGGCTTGTGGGTATGCCAACGGGCTAATAAGTTGCTAAATGTTTGAGTTTTGAGGTTTTGATGATAACTTGAGACTGTACCAGGCTTTGAGACAATTGCTTCGATCAACAAATATTTGTCTTATATTAAGGAGCCCGTGCAAATATTGGATAGTAGATACCAAGTACTTCGATCGAAAACGATCCCTTTGGTCAAGGTCTTATGAAGGAACCATGCTATGGATGAGGCCATGTGGGAAATCGAGGATGAGATCCGAGAGAGGTCCCCTCATTTGTTTCAAGGTATGTGTATTTGTTCACCTTCTGAGAATCGTTAATTTTGAGGACGAAATTTTCTATGTGTGGGAGATTGTGAGGTCTCGGATCCCAAATTATTATCTTTGGAGAGGTAATTAAGTTGACATAATTAAGTATAGGCTCTATACTTGCAAGAAGATATGTTTCGAAAGCAAAATTGAGGAATCGAGGCATGCTACCTACTGGGAGCCTCGGCCCAGCAAGCAGGTGACTACCGCAGGCTCGAGCGTGGCAGGCCGGTGCCAAAACCAGTAGCGTCGCGTCCGAAGCACGCCAGCGCGCATTCAATCGCAGGGAGATAGAATGTGCGCGTTTGCTACGCGCTCAACTAGCACTCGAGTGCCAATCTAATATGAAGTCGCGCGCGGGTTTCTTTCTCTCATTTTTTCGCCCGACTTTCTGAGGAATGGAGAGAGCCGAAGGAGGAAGAGAGAAAAGGGGGAATCTGAGGTTTCCGAATCTATTTTCAAGCTCGAGCTAGTTGAGAAAGTGATAGATCGAATTGAGGTAAGTGCACTCATACCCTCTTTTTTCGTTTTCTTACACTTTCATTTTATTTTCATAGGGTATCCTCGTTTCGATACCCAATTAAAATTATATTATGTGTTACCCATACTTGAGCATCTATATATGTGAATTTCGTTGTTTGATTTATTATTTTTGCACTGTTTTGCACGACCGAAACCCTAACCCATGCGAGCGTACTGTTCACCCACACCCGGATGATTTCGGCCTTCAATTTTTGGGATTTTTGCCTAATTTGGGATTAGAATATGATTACCCATATCTTATATGTGTTAATTTACCGATTGAATATCCAATTTGATGGTTTTATGTGAAAATCCGTTCATTGGTACCCTAAGATGCGCCTGAACCCCGTTTTAATTAATTATTTTGGATTTTATACATGATTCATCCTTAGATAATGGAAACCCATGACTTGAGCATGCACATACGTGAATTTCGTGCTCAATTTTGGAGTTTTGACATTTTTTTGCACGTGAAACCCTAACCGCGCCCCCCAAAATGTATATCTCTCTAAATTAGGGGTTTTTTGCGGCTAAAGGTAATCAAGATTCTAAGTGTTAAACGTGATGGCTTCACAATTTGTTCGCATGAATTATGAAAATGCTAATTTTATGTATCCTGAAATATTGTTAGACGTAAATAATGATGATTGACCACATGTATGTTTCATATGTTAAATTGTATGTGTTCCGAAAATTATGTATAATTTGTTTATAAAGGAATTCGTAATCGGAAGCTTAAAAGAATGATTCTTGGTTCAGACAGTAAGAATTTCGTAAGTTTCAAGTTATGTTATGTATGTGATGAAAATTATGTGAATGCTTAAGTTTTGAGAATATGAAATTGTATGACTTATGAATAAGGATAAGAAAGGGGATATTCTACACTTTAGCTATGGGCTTTGACCACTAGCCTTAGCTAGAAGCTTTGGCCACGGGTTTCGACCGCAGGCCTTAGCTATGGGTTCCGGCCACGGGTTTTGGCCACGGGCCTCAACTATGGGTTTTGACTATGGGTTTTGCCCACTGGCTTTGGCTACGGATTTTAACAATGGGCTTTGGCCATGAGCCTTAGTCATGGTCTTCGGTTATGGGTTTCGGTTATGAATCGTTCTCTTGGAGTGAAAACTATGAAAATTTTGGGTTTAAAAGCCAAATTTTCTAAAAAAATAAGAAATTAAGAACAAATTTTCTATATGATTAAACAAAATAAGAAATTTGAAATGAAACAAAGAGATTGAATGGCATTATGAAGGCTTTACTTTTATGCATGTCTTGAGATTTATTAATTGTCATTCTTTCCTGTATATGTTTATATATATATATGTATCGTTATATTTTGAATATGAAGTTACATATTTCTTAATATTTTTATGTACCTTATTGAGTTTTAGCTCACCCTTATAGCTTTTCTTCCTGCAAAAGAGTATGAGTTGCACCCGACAAGACAAGATAGAAGATTTGGAGTCGGCTAGACTTGTAGACATGGAAGATGATCTCTCAGACTTAGTTATGTAGTCTCATGTCTACTGATGAGATATTTTAAAATTTTGATGCCTTTTGTTCATAGATGTATGCATATGACGATGACGATGACGATAAATTTGTGGTATAGTTCCCGCTATAATGATAAATTTATATGCTTCTGCTGGCTTTTATGGTTAGATTGGATACCTAGTGGCATCTATTTTGAGACAATATCGAATCGAAGTTATGACGTTGATGCCACATGGAGTTTTGTGGCATTTGGATCCTGTGTATTGAAGATGGATTTGTTGGTTGTTGATTTTGGATGGATTTTTTTTATTGTTGTTTAGGTGTTTGTATAGTCTAACATCCATATTACAGCCGGACCCTTGTTGGCCTTCGATTTTGATACAGGAGGTCATAGGGGCAGTTTTAATGATAGTGATTCAAAAAAATTTTCATGAATCTAGCAATGTGTTCAATAATTACAGCTTAACAACTCAACGTTAAATTGAATACCGATGCCACAAAACTGATCGATGCACCCCTAGAATTCATTTAGATAATCATGTAAAGTAGTGTCATCTTTGTTTCTCACTTGTATCAATTTATCAAGTAATACAATTTATTATTACCAGTTCTTGATACGTATAATGTTTCATGCTTCTACCGTAATACTTTTGCATGTGTTTCATTCCGAATGTAATTGTAGATATTATCATTAACAAATTATCGAATGTAACCATAAATTTATTTATATTCAAAAGCCTATTCTTTATCAGATTTTAATTTGAGCTTTTCGGTAGCAGATGTCAAAAGATTTATCATTTAACAAATAAAAAATCATTTGTCTTACTTATCCAAATATCATAGTTTCAACCATTCAAATGAAACGTCTTATTTCCACCCTTTATCTGTTCAAATAAGTTTTAATACAATAACAAGAACCTCTCTAATGCTACTTGTCGGGTTTTACGCATCCTCTTTTTGAACTCGTAAAAAGATGAATCAATAATGTGTAACATATAATAACAAGCACATATAAGGAGACATACAAAATTTTATGTAAAAAACCGTTTAGGAAATGAGGGAAAAAGTCACTGGACCATAAGTCAAAAAAATATCCACAAAGCGGTGAGTTTCGATTGCAAAAAGTTATAATAAATGTAAGGATATAATAGCTTGTTGTAATACGTTTGAGTAATAAAGAATATAAAACAAATGAAAAAAAAATACGTTTGATAATACGTTTGACTAATAAATTGTCTTTGACGAATATAGAAATAACGTACTCAATATTAAAGGAGAATAAAATACGATTCGGGAATTAAGCAGATGAAGAAATCTATCTCTTCTCTCTTTCTCTTCTTTTTCTTACTATGTCGACGCTCAATAATTTAAAACCGTAAAAGAATAACCCAAAAATAACGTCCAGACGATTTTATATTAGAAACGACTCTCAAATACCCATCAAACTCATATCAGGCACGACACTATTGTACAAACGGTATATGAGCACTCCTCGAATGCTGAACACCTCGAATAAAGTATACACATGCATTTCTCAGGTGTATATTGGGCGCATCTATTTTAGACCAAATGCTTATGTGCACCTCTCAGGGGCATATCGAGTGCCTCTATTTTGAAAAAATAGCTCACATGTTCAGCATAAATGCCTCTCATGCACCACTCAATTATTTCCTTGGATCAAGTCAAGACTCGTAATGTATCTAATGTACCATTGGATGATATTTTAAATGGGTATAGAACTCATAATGGAGTGATATAAAATCCTATAACTATTTCAAAAAAATCTTGTTTCTTTGCCTTCTTAATCCAGTTGATCGGTCTAAGATATCTGGATTATGGCCAAGTATTTTCAAATTTTCTGTTTTGACATTTTTTAATAATTTATATGTATTATTGGGTTTCATTTAAAAAATATTTAATGTGATTTTTTTAAGTGGAAAGTAATCATTTTTATAAGCCGGCGAACGTGAAAGGTTATTTGGAAAATTACTTTTAAGGGAAAAAAAAGCTGTGCTTGCAGCTGCATGCCACCAATGTACTTTTCAAACGCATTAAAAAATTTCAATAAAAAATTGTTACTTATCAATCTCGGTGACATTTGGATTAAATATCAATGCTTGACCAGCAAAGCAAAGCAAAACGACAACGTCGAGTTGTGGCAGCCAGCAAATTAGCGTGAGCTTTGGAAACGTAGAAATAAATTAAACATGTATTGTAGTTCGTGCTTTCTGAAGTCTTTAAATCTTGGCCGTTGATTCTTTTTTATCTTATTTATCTATTAATAGTGGAGTTGTTAGCAGGAGATTGGGCTAGCTGATGTGTTGTTTATTTGTCTATAATTAATTGTAACAAGTTGAAGCATTTTTTAAAGCCCTCTTGCTATTAAATTTTTCAATATTTTCTATTCATATATTTTCTACTGTTAATAACTTAAAAAAAAATATGTGCATAAGTTTATATTTAAAATAATTTAAATAAAGACTTTAAATTTTAAATCTTGGCCTTTAATTTTTTTTCATCTTGGCCATCTATTAATAATGAAGCTATTGGTAGGAGACAACAACCAGCTGATATAATATTTATCTGGCTATAATAAACCGTAAAGAGCTAAAGTCTTTTTTCAAGCCCTCTTACTCTTAAATTTTTCTATATTTTGAATTCCTATATTTTTAATTGTTAATAATTTAAAATAAATATGTTAATAAATTTAAATTTAAAATAATGTAAATAAAGATTTTAAGTTTTAAATCTTGGCCGTTAATTCCTTTTCATCTTGTCCGTCCGTTGATAGTGAGTTGTTGGTAGGAGACAGTAGTTAGTTAATGTAATATTTATCTATTTATATTCAATTATAAAGAGTTAAAGCCTTTTTTTAAGTCCTCTTGCTCTTAAATTTTTCTATAGTTTCAATTCATATATTTTTAATTGTTAATAATTTAAAATAAATATGTTAATAAATTTAAATTTAAAATAAATTAAATAAAGGCTGAGTTCTAGATCATGGCTTTAAATTATTTTTCATCTGCTCCGTCCATTGATTGTAGAGTTTTTACTAGAAGACAGCAACTAGTTAATATTATATTTATCTGTCTATAATCAATTGTAAAGTGCTAAAGCATTTTTTATGCCTTCCTGCTTTTTAATTTTTCTATATTTTTAATTCTTATATTTTTAATTGTTAATAATTTTTAAAAATATGTTAATAAATTTAAATTTAAAATAATCTAAATCACGACTTTGAATTTTAAATCTTGGCCTTCAATTATTTTTCATCTTCTTCGTCCGTTGATTATGGAGTTGTTGGTAGGAGACAGTAACTAGTTAAATTAATGTTTATTTGTTTATAATTAATTGTAAAGAGCTAAAGCCTTTTTTATATCCTCTTGCTCTTAAATTTTCCTATATTTTCAATTTCTATGTTTTTTATTGTTAATAATTTGAAAAAATATGTTAATAAATTTAAATTTAAAATAATTTAAATAAAGACTTTGTGTTTTAAATCCTAGCCTTTAATTATTTTTTATCTTGTCTGTCCATTGATGATGGAATTGCTAGTAGGAGACAGGAACTAGTTAATGTAATGTTTATTTGTCTATAATTAGTTGTAAAGAGCTCAAGTCTTTTTTTAAGCCCTTTTGCTCTTAAATTTTCCTATATTTTTAATTATTAATAATTTAAAATAAATATGTTAATAAATTTAAACTATAAATAATTTAAATAAAGACTTTAAATTTTAAATCTTAGCTTTCAATTCTTTTTCATCTTATCTGTCTGTTGATAGTTGAGTTGTTAGTATAAGGCAATAACTAGTTGATATAGTATTTATTTATTTATAATCAATTGTAAAGAGTTGAAGTATTCGTTTAAGACTTTTTGCTCTTAAATTTTCTTGTGTTTGCAATTGTAGAGAGTTAAACCCAGTTAGTTTGGAAGACAGAGTTCTTATCTTTATATATATATTGTGGTATGTTCCCAATAAAAATAATTCCTTAAAAATAAAATTTTAAAAACTTTACTCAATCTTAATAACAATAATATTAATAATAATCCAGATTTGGACTCAAAGGGAAGCTGAAATCGAGATTTATTGGCTCATTCGAAATTTTGGAAATAGCGGGGGAGGTGGCCTATCGATTGGCCTTGCTACCGATTTTGGGAGAGATACACGACGTTTTTCATGTGTCAATTCTCCAAAAATATAATCATAAAGAGATAATTAA
Source organism: Nepenthes gracilis (assembly GCA_033239525.1). Taxonomy (NCBI): domain Eukaryota; kingdom Viridiplantae; phylum Streptophyta; class Magnoliopsida; order Caryophyllales; family Nepenthaceae; genus Nepenthes; species Nepenthes gracilis. The sequence continues at coordinate 1,513,828 of BSYO01000019.1, read as the reverse complement.
ATTAATATAATCAAGATTAGGTTTAAGCGTATGCTGAAAATCAGTATCGGAAGCAAAAGAGGAGTCGGGAGGCCCGGCGCCCAAGACGTGCCCAAGGCACGTTTGGCAGAATGCTGCGCCCGACGCCCATTCGAGCGCGCCCTGGGAGGATTTAGTAGAATCGTCCGCTTGACGAATGCTCGATGAGCACTCGAGCATGGCACCTCGAGTGCCTTGGCACTCAAGTGCCAGTTTATATATATATATATATAACCGCGCAAGTCTTTTTTTGTCATTTTTGCACGGATCTGAGAAGGAGGAGAGAGAGAGAGCGCAAGGAGAAGAGAGAGGAAGAGGAGTTCAAGGCTTTCAAGTTCGTTTCTACGTTAGAGCTAGTTAAAAAAATTATAGATCGGGTCGAAATAAGTGCATCCATATACTTTTCTTTCCCCTGTTGCACTTTTTATTCCGTTTCTCTCAATTATTTTCATTCCAATACCCATCCCAGTAAATATATTTTGTAAAATCCACATCTTGAGTATGATTATTTAAAGATTTGGTGTCCGAGTTGGTGATTTTATGCAGTATTTTGTGCATGGAGACCCTAAACCTACGCTTGGACACTTTTACCCATTTATTTTGGGATTTATACACGCTTTGGCTTTAAATAATTAAAAACTATGACTTGAGAATGAAAATTTACCGATTTGGTGTCCGATTTTTCATATTTTGTGTGGTTTGTCTCTGACGAAACCCTAACTCGCGCCCTGCATGTTTTCTCCTGTTTGCTTTGAAATTTATATATAATGTTCACTTCAAAAGTTGAACCCTAACTCATGAACGTGATTGATTAGCATCTAATTGAATGCATTATAAATATGTTAATTTTGTATGTTTCGAAAATTATGTTGCAAACCATTTATGAAAGAATTTGTCGTCTAGAAACTCTAAAATTATACTTGGCTTGTGGTAAGAATTTTCTAATTCTTTAAACTCTAAAAAAAGTTATGCTTGTAATTAAAATCATATGAGGATTTAAACTCATAGAGATAAAAAATATATATATATCTGTATAAAGTTTATTAAAAAAGAAAATTATGGAGGAATATTCTACAATTAAGTTAAAAACTTATGAATCGTTCTCCAACAAGGGCGAGAACGAAGCATTTATGGACTTAAAAGTAGAATTTCCAAAGGAAATAAGAAATTAAGAATTTGGACCAAGGAATATTCACTAGATAGGATATTTTGGAATACCTTAGTATATTATAATGAAATATCATTGTCTACTAAGAGTTGTATGCGGGTAAGGCCTTGTCTATAGAAATTATATATAGATGGGTCGTCTCTGGGGCTTGAATAGGAGGAGTGGCTTTTGATTATGTGGAAGTAATTACAATTCAAACTACGATTGACCACTCTTTTAGTCAGTAAGGCCTACTGGCCATAATCCCCAACGAAATAAGCTTGCAGTATAATTGGATGAATAAAAAACTATAAAAAGGGCTAAAGGAAATTGAAAGACATCATGAAAGTATTCTTATCTAATTTATATTTTATGATCTCACATTCATCCCTATTCTTCCTACATGCATTATTATGATCTCTGATTATGAAATTTACATGTTTCTTATTATATATATACATTGTTAAACATTTAGCTCACTCTTTGTTATTTTGCTACCCCCTCAGATGGTCAGTATAAATTTATACTCGACAAAAAGGAGTAAATGATTAATGCCTAGTTTTAGGGCTTGGGATGTTATATGTTGTATTTTGAAAAATTATATTTTTGTTTTTTTGATATAGATATTGATTCTTTTGGATCAAGAGGATTGTATATACAAGTTTTATTCTTTGTAATTAATAATAGTGGTCATATGCTTCATTTGAAATATGGTATATTGGATTATGAAATGCTTCCGCAGGTCTTGTGATGAGTATTTTAGAGATTAGTGACATCTCTCTATTTCGATATAATGTTCGGAGACATGATGTTGGAGCTGCAAACATATTGTGGCATATGTAGATTCTATGTTGGTTAGGTATTTTTCTGCCTTTTGATAGATTTGTATATTTATTTTACAGGTTTTATGTTTAGTTCGACAGCCATTTTATAAGCAAAACCTTGCCGATTTTTGGTTAGGACATGGTACATCACAGTTTCATGCTTCTCCCATAATATTTTTGCGTGTGTTTTATTTCGAATGTAATTGTAGTCATTACCATTAACAAATTATCAAATGTAACCATAAATTTATTTATATTCAAAAGCCTATTCTTTACCAGATTTTGATTTGAGCTTTTCAATAGCAGATGTCAAAAAATTTATTATTTAACAAACAATAAATCATTTGTCTTACTTATCCAAATATCATAGTTTCAACCATTCAAACAAAACATCTTATTTCCACCCTCTATTTGTTCAAATAAGTTTTAATACAATAACAAGAACCTCTCTGATGCTACTTGTCGGGTTTTACGCATCCTCTTTGTTAGGGTAAATTTTATGATTAGTATATTACGTAATCCTATATAATCGTGTGTCGATGTCAGGTTGTATTTCGTCGAAACATATTTTCGTATCTGTCTGTTTCGGCTTCCAAGAATACTGTGCCTACCGTGAGCTTGAGCACAAAATCCAGAAGCCCTGTGCTCACCGTGCGCTCACGCGCAAAATCTAGAAACCCCCGGCTCGCTGCTCGCCTACTTCTCACTCGGGCCACGCTTGAGCGCCGTAGCAATAGACAACTTTTTTGAATGCGTTTTTCAAGCCCTCTATAAATATATACATATAATCAGTTGCCCTAACTTTTGATTGATATTTTTGGAGCTGTCCCACTTGAGAGAAAATTATTTTCTACTCCATTAAACGAGTTCTAATTGAGAAAATCGATCTTTTTCAATTTTCTTCATATGCTAGCCATTTTCTCACCACTTTCTCTTTATCAATCCATCACCTCTACCCTCCTACCTTCGTTGGTGACGTTGGTACGTTGAAAAAGTCGATCCGGTTGTATGTGGCAATTCAAGTGGCACGAGAGGGAAGATTGACGTGAAAATCGGAAGGCGTCTGGTGCCGTTGCCGTGGGCAAATCCACGAAATTCCTTGATAGGGATCACAAGACGGGAGTAAGTTGGCTGGGTTAGTGCGTCGTTACCACCTGGTCTGTAAGTTGATTTTTATAGTGCATTTCTTCCCTAACTGTTGAAGGTCGGAGGTTTTTTTTATTACCGTGAGTATCGAGTTTTTCCTTCGTCACTAAAAAAGCTTGTTTTTTTATTATTATTGTTCCTTTATTTTTATGTTCATATCGCTCGTAACATTTAGACACAAATATTCTTTACGTGTATTAAATATTTGATTGTATACCGCTTCCGCTAAATTTATTGAGGGGGTCGAAACATTTATTGTGCAATTTGAACCGAAACGGTTCTTTCAATTGGTATTAGAGACTTATCCTGATCCGCAACCCCCGATCTAGGTGTATACGAGTGGATCGCCCTCTGTACCTCCCTTCTTTGATGGGAGCAATTATGCCTATTAGAAGGTTCGGATGAGAGCTTTTCTCAAATCTATCGATGAACACATGTGGGCTAGCACCCAAACCGGGTGGACTCCATCGAAAAGTGGTGATGAACCAAAGGTTCTGTTTTTGTGGTAAAAAGAAGAATTTGATGTGTGTAATTGGAATAGTAAGGGATTACATGTCATTTTTATAGCCGTATCTCTCGAAGAGTTCAAACGCATATCTATGTGTGAGACTACAAAAAATGCGTGGGAAATGCTTGAAATAACTAATGAAGGAACCAAACTTATAAAAAATTCAAAATTACAAATGCTAACGACCAAATTTGAAGAGATCCATATGAAAGATGATAAAACGTTTGATAATTTCTATGCACAATTAAATGATATTGTGAATTCCATGTTTAATTTAGGAGAACGAATCTCTGAAAATAGAATTGTTAGAAAAGTTCTTAGATCACTCCCTGAATGATTTAGACCTAAGGTCACTGCTATTGAAGAAAGTAAAGACCTTAATAAAATAAAGATCGAAGAACTTGTAGGATCCCGCTAAAATTATGAGTACACACTTTCACAGTTAAGGAAGTAAAAATTAATTGCCGTAAAATCCGTTAGGGAAGAGAGAGATCGTGACTCCGATAATGAGTCAAATAGCAATGAAGATTTTACCACATTTGTTAGAAATTTTAAAAAAATTTTAAGAAAAAATAAATATTCATCTGACTTACCAAGTTTGAATTTAAAACGAACTCTAAAATCTGATAAGAAAGACCGACGTAAATTTATAGAATCCAAATCTAAAAATATCCAAAGTGTTCAATGCCATGAGTGCAAATATTTTGGTCATTATCGTACCGAATACCCAAATCTTAAATGCCAACAAGGCCAAGTATATAAAACTAATGTGACATTCAGTGATGACGAAGAAAAAGAGATTGAAAAATGCTCTGAAGATGGCCCTATCAAGTACATGGCCCTTATGACCTCAATATGTGAAAATGATAATCGCTTAGAGGCTAGTCTTAAACTATCCGATGACTTTGAAAACAAGTCAGAACCTGACCTGTATGACCTTCAGGATGCTTATGACAAATTATTTAAAGGATACCTTCAAGTTAAGAAAACGAATGTGACACTCAAGCACAAACTGACAAAAATGGAAAAAAAATTAACTTTAAAATTCGAGCTAGAAACAAAAGTTTAAGAAGTTGAAAACCTCAAAAGCTCCTTTACTGAAAAAATTGTAACTCTTGAATCTGATCTTGAGGCTACTCGTAATGATTTGAAATAATTTTCAAATGGGTCCAAAAAATTGGACCACATGCTCGGGTTCGAAAAAATCAGAGGAAATAAAACCGAGTTGGATTATTTAGAAAATTTCTTAAATACCAATATTAAATCTAGAACTGTATTTGTCCGACCCACTTCCACATCAAGATAAAGTAGCACATTGTTTAACCATATTGATCAGTCGTCAAGAGTTTCCCTAGAAAAGTTGAGCAATTTCCAAAATGTTAGAAAGAAATCGTATACTTCGGACGTCAAGGCTAAATATGTTCCAACATGTCATGGGTGCGGCATTATTGGCCATATTCGTCCCCACTATCCTATTTCATTATGTCAAAATAAGTCTCGGCAAAACTCTATGGTAGAGTATCTAATTCACCACATCCAATATCTAAATGATCAAGTGATAAACTTAAACAATACCATAAAATATGGTAAAAAATTCTGAATCAAGAAGAGTGAGCTCCATTATCCTTTGATCATCCATGACAAAAAGGGGGAGTAAAGGTGTCTCACTGTGTGGCCTAAGGGTGAGATAGGGGGAGATCATCTTGATAGGAGGAGACTATTTCTATTATTTTTGTTAGGAGGAGATAGTGTTAATTTTGTGAGGGGGAGTTCTTTTATTTACTGCATGTTGTCTTCTTTGTCTATTGCTTATTTGTCATATTATATTATCTTGTATTATACTGGTTGTACTAACTATATTTGACTAGGCACCACAGTTATAATATCGGCACGACAATCACAGCATCGTCGCAGTAGTGTTCTTTTTTTATGTTTACTTCTTGTATTATTTTTTATTTCTTATTAGGTGTAGATTTTTATGTACATGGATTTTATATCGGTGGTATCTGAACCCATACTTCACTTGTATTTTTTTCTTTATGTGTTTTGTCATGGAATTGCCAAAAGGGGAGAATGTTAGGATAATTTTCATGATTGGCATATTCCGTAACCCTATGTAATCGTCTGTCAATGTTAGGTTATTTTTCATCTAAACATATTTCCATACCTGTCCGTTCCTACTTCCAGGAATATTGCACCTGTCGTGAGCTCGCCGTGAGCTCGAGCCCAAAATCCAGAAGTCCTGTATTCACTGTGTGCTTGTTGTGAGCTCGAGTCCAAAATCCAGAAGCCCTACGCTCGCCGTGCGCTTGAGCGTAAAATCCAGAAACTCCAAGCTCGCTGCTCGCCTACTTCTCAGTCGAGCGCATGTATGGTTTCTCATGAAACCCACTGTGCACCTGCCGCGCGCTCCACGCGCTTGAGCCACGCTAGAGCGCCGCATCAACGGGCAACTTTTTTGAATACGTTTTTCAAGCCTTCTATAAATATACACCTATAATCAATTGCCCTAACTTTTGATTGATATTTTTGGAGCCGTCCCACTAAAGAGACGATTATTTTCTACTCCATTAAACGTGTTCTAATTGAGAAAACCGATCTTTTCTCATTGTGCTTCATGTGCTAGCAATTTTTTCACCACTTTCTCTTTATCAATCCATCACCTCTACCCTTCTACCTTCATTGATGACGTTGGTACGTTGAAGAAAGGGATACTGTCGTGTATGGCAATTCAAGTGGCACGAGAGGAAAGATTGACGTGAAGACCGGAAGGCGTCCGGTGCCGTTGCCGTGGGCAAATCCAAGGAGTTCCTTGGTAGGGATTACAAGATGGGAGTAAGTCGACTAAGTTGGCGCATCGTTACCACTCAATCTGTAAGTTGATTTTTATAGTGCATTTCTTCCCTGGCCGTTTAAGCCCGAAGGATTTTTTTGATTACCGTGGGTATCGAGTTTTTCCTTCGTCATCAAAAAGTTTGTCTTATTATTATTACTTTTGCTTTATTTTTATGTTCATATCGCTCGTAACATCTAGACACAAATATTCTTTACGTGTATTAAATATTTAATTATATACCGCTTCCACTAATTTTATTGAAGGGGTCGAAACATTTATTGTGCAATTTGAACCGAAATGGTTCTTTCAATTGGTATCAGAGATTTATCCCGATCCGCAACCCCCAATCTAGATGTATAAGAGTGGATCTTTTTTCGTACCTCCCTTCTTTGATGGGAGCAACTATGTCTATTGGACAGTTCGGATGAGAGCCTTTCTCAAATTTATGGATGAATGCATGTGGGCTAGCACCCAAGTCGGGTGGACTCCACCCAAAAGTGGTGATGAACCAAAGGTTCTATTTTTGTGGTCAAAAGAAGAACTTGATGTGTGTAATTGGAATAGTAAGGGATTACATGCCATTTTTATGGCCGTATCTTTCGAAGAGTTCAAGCGCATATCTATGTGTGAGACTACAAAAGACACGTGGGAAATACTTGAAATAACTAATGAAGGAACCAAACTTGTAAAAAATTTAAAATTACAAATGCTAACAACCAGATTTGAAGAGATCCGTATGAACGATGATGAAACGTTTGATAAGTTCTATGCGCAATTAAATAATATTGTGAATTCCACGTTTAATTTAGGAAAACGAATCCTTAAAAATAGAATTGTTAGAAAAGTTCTAAAATCGCTCCCTGAACAATTTAGACCTAAGGTCACCGCTATCGAAGAAAGTAAAAACCTTGATAAAATGAATATCGAAGAACTTATAAAATCCCTCCAAACTTATGAGTATACACTTCCACAGCTAAAGAAGCAAAAATCAATTGCCCTAAAATCCCTTAGGGAATAGAGAGATTGTGACTCCGATGATGAGTCAAATATTAATGAAGATTTTACCACAATTGTTAGAAATTTTAAAAAAATTTTAAAGAAAAGTAAATCTTCGTCTGACTTACCAAGTTTGGATTTAAAACGAACTCCAATATTTTATAAGAAAGACTAACATGAATTTAAAGAATCCAAATCTAAAAATACCCAAAGTATTCAATGCCTTGAATGTAAAGGTTTTGGTTATTATTATGCTGAATGCCCAAACTTTAAACGTCAACAAGGCTAAGCCTATAAAGTTGATGTGACATTGAGTGATGACGGAGAAGAAGAGGCTGAAAAATGCTCTGAAGATGGCCCTATCAAGTACATGGCCTTTATGACCTCAATATGTGAAAATGATGATCGTTTAGAAGCAAATCTTAAACTATCTGATGACTCTGAGAACAAGTCAGAATTTGATATGTATGACATTCAGGATGCTTATGATAAATTATTTAAAGCATACCTTCAAGTTAAGAAAACGAATATGTCATTGAAGCACAAACTGACAAAAATGGAAAAAGAAAAAATAGCTCTAAAATCCAAGCTAGACACAAAAGTTCAAGAAGTTGAAAACCTGAAAAAACTCTTTTACTGAAAAAATTATAACTCTTGAATCTGATCTTGAGGCTGCTTGTAAAGATTTTAAATAATTTTCAAATGGGTCTAAAAAATTAAACCACATGCTTGGGTTGAAAAAAATTAGAGGAAATAAAATAGGGTTGGGTTACTCAGATAATTTCTTAAATACCAATATTAAATCTAGAACTGTATTTGTCCAACCCACTTCCACATCAAGACGAAATAGCACATTGTCTAGCCATATTGATCAGTCATCGAGATTTTCCCTAGAAAAGTTGATCAATTTCAAAAATGTTAGGAAGCAATCGTATAGTTCGGACATCAAGGCTAAATATGTTCCAACATGTCATGGGTGCGGCATTATTGGCCATATTCGTCCCCACTGTCCTATCTCATTACGTCAAAATAAGTCTCGGTAAAACTCTAAGATAGAGTATCTAATTCAGCAAATCCAATATCTAAATGATCAAGTGATAAATTTAAATAATACCATAAAATATGGCAAAAAATTATGGATTAAGAAGAGTGAGCTTTATTATCCTTTGGTCATCCATGACAAAAAGGGGGAGTAAAGGTGTCTCACTGTATGGTCTAAGGGGGAGATTATCTTGATAGGAGGAGACCATTTCTATTATTTTTGTTAAGGGGAGATGTGTTAATTTTGTGAGGGGAAGTTCTTTTATTTGCTGCATATTGTCTTCTTTGTCTATTGCTTATTTGTCATATTATATTATATTGTATTTTGTTGTTTGTACTAACCATATTTGACTAGGCACCACAGTTATAGTACCGGCACGACAGTCACAGTATCGTCACAGCAGTGTTCATTTTTTTATGTTTACTTCTTGTATTATTTTTTATTTTTCATTAGGTGTAGATTTTTATATACACGGGTTCTATTTCGATGGTGTCTGAACTCATACTTCACTTGTATTTTTTTCTTTATGTGTTTTGTCACAGAATTGCCAAAGGGGGAGATTGTTAGGGTAATTTTCAGGATTAGCATATTCCGTGACCCTATGTAATTGTGGGTCGATGTCGGGTTGTGTTTCGTCGAAATATATTTTCGTACCTGTCCGTTCCAGCTTTCAGAAATACTGCGCCTGCCGTGCGCTCGAGCACAAAATTCAGAAACCCAGCGCTCGAGCGCAAAATCCAGAAACCCCCAGCTTGCTGCTTGCCTGCTTCTCATTCGAGCGCACGTAGGGTTTCTCTTGAAATCCTCCGTACGCCCACCGCGCGCTCAAGCAATTCTTAAGTACTGCGGCAATGGGTAATTTTTTTGAATACGTTTTTCAAGCCTTCTATAAATATACATTTATAATTAGTTGCCCTAACTTTTGATTGATATTTTTGGAGCCGTCCCACTTAAGAGAAAATCGTTTTCCACTCCATTAAACGTGTTCTAATTGAGAAAACCGATCTTTTCTCATTGTGCTTCATGTGCTAGCAATTTTCTCACCACTTTCTCTTTATCAATCCATCATATCTACCATTCTACCTTCGTTGGTGACATCGATACGTTGAAGAAGGGGATTCGGTCGTATGTGGCAATTCAAGCGGCACGAGAGGGAAGATTGACGTGAAGACCGAAAGGCGTCCGGTACCATTACCGTGGGCAAATTTAAGGAGTTCCTTAATAGGGATCACAAGATAGGAGTGCGTCGGTTAGGTTAACATGTCATTACCACCCGGTCTGTAAGTTGATTTTCGTAGTACATTTCTTCCCTGGCCGGTTGAAACCCGGAGGATTTTCTTGATTACCATAGGTATCGAGTTTTCCCTTCGTTACCAAAAAGCATATATTTTTGTTATTATTATTGCTTTATTTTTATACTAATATTACTCGTAACATCTAGATACAAATATTTTTTTTATATGTATTGAATATTTAATTTTATACCGCTTCGTGAATTTGTTATGGGGGTCGAAACATTGTTGTGTAACTTGGACCGAAACAGTCTTTTCACTCTTTTTTGAACTCCTAAGATGAATCAATAATATGTAACATATAATAATAATCACATATAATGAGACATATAAAATTTTATAAGAAAAACCATTTAGGAAATGAGGAGAAAAATCACAAGACCGTAAGTAGAAAAAATATCCACCAAACAGTGAATTTTAATTACAAAAAGCTCTAATAAATTCAAGAATATAATACATTGTAGTAATATGTTTAAGTAATAAAGTATATCGAAACAAAATAAAAGAAAAATGACTAATAGATTGTCATTTACGACGATAGAAAGAACGTATTTAAGATTAATGAAGAATGAAATACGATCTGGGAATTAAGTGGATGAACATATCTATCTCTTTTCTCTTTCTCTTCTTTTTCTCACTATACCGACGCTCAACAATTTAAAATCGTAAAAGAATAACTCTAAAATAGTGTCAGGATAATTTTATATTAGAAACGACCCTCAAATACCCATCAAACTCATATCAGGTATTGCACTATTGTTCAAACGGTATGTGAGCACTTCTCAGATGTTGAACACCTCGAATAAAGTATGCATGTGCACTTCTCAGGTATAAACTGGGCACATCAATTCTAGACCAAATGCTTACGTGCGCATTTCAGGGACTGATTGAGAGCCTCTATTTTGAAAAAAATAGCCCACATGTTTAGTAAAAATGCATGTAATGCACCACTCAATTATTTCCTTAGATCAAGTCAAGACTCAGGCTATATCGAATATACTGTTGGATTATATTTTAAATGGATATAAAACTCATAATAGAGTTATATAAAACCTTATAAATATCTCAAAAAAATCTCATCTTTTTGCCTTGTTAATCCAGTCGATTGGTCTGAGCTGCCTGGATTATGGCCTAGTATTTTCAAATCCTATGTTTTTACCTTTTTTTAATGATTTATATATATTGTTGGGTTTCATTTAAAAAATATTTAATGTGGTTTTTTTAAGTGAACAGTATTCATTTTTATAAGCCGGAGAACGTGAAAGGTTATTTGGAAAATTACTTTAAGAAAAAAAAAAGCTGTGCATACAGCTGCATGCCACCAATGTACTTTTCAAACGTATTAAAAAATTTCAATTAAAAATTGTTACTTATCAATCTTGATGACATTTGGATTAAATATCAATGCTTGACCAGCAAAGCAAAGCAAAACGACACCGTCAAGCTGTGGAAGCCTGCAAATTGATTTGTGCTTTGAGAAAGTAGAAATAAATTATTGATGCATTGTGCTTTGACAATGATGCATTGTTGTCCATGCTTGTATGATTTTAAATTTTGGCCTTTAATTTTTTTTTTATCTTATTTGTACGTTTATAGTGAAGTTGTTAGTGGGAGATAGCAGCTAAATGATATACTATTTATCTGTCTATAATTAATTATTAAAATTTGAAGCCTTGTTTTAAACTCTCTTGCTCTTAAATTTTTTAATATTTTCAATTCATATATTTTCTATTGTTAATAACTTAAAAAAAATATGCTAATAAATTTAAATTTAAAATAATTTAAATAAAGATTTTAAATTTTAAACCTTGGCATTTAATTTTTTTTCATCTTGTCCATCTATTGATAGTAAAGTTATTGATATGAGATAACAACTAGTTAATATAATATTTATCTGTCTATAATAAACCGTAAATGGCTAATCTCTTTTTTAAAGCCCTCTTACTTTTAAATTTTTCTATATTTTCAATTCCTATATTTTTAATTGTCAATAATTTAAAATAAATATATTAATAAATTTAAATTTAAAATAATGTAAATAAAGATTTTAAGTTTTTAATCTTGGCCGTTAATTCTTTTTCATCTTGTCCATCCGTTGATAGTGAGTTGTTAGTAGGAGATAGTAGCTAATTATAGTGAGTTGTTGGTAGGAGATAGTACCTAATTAATGTAATATTTATCTATCTATATTTAATTACAAAGAGTTAAAGCCTTTTTTTTAAGTCGTCTTGCTCTTAAATTTTTCTATATTTTCAATTCCTATATTTTCAATTGTTAATAATTTATAATAAATATGTTAATAAATTTAAATTTAAAATAAATTAAATATGAAATGACTTGTAAAGCTTGACTTTTAATTATTTTTTATTTTGTCTGTCCGTTGATTATGGAGTTGTTGGTAGAAAACAACGGCTAGTTAATATAATGTTTATATGTCTATAATCAATTGTACGGAGCTAAAGCTTTTTTTTTATGCCTTCATGCTCTTAAATTTTTGTATATTTTTAATTCCTATATTTTTAATTGTTAATAATTTTAAAAAATATATTAATAAATTTAAATTTAAAATAATTTAACTAACGACTTTGAGTTTTAAATCTTAGCATTTAATTATTTTTTATCTTCTTCGTTCATTGATTATGGAATTGTTGGTAGAAGACAATAGCTAGTTAATTTAATATTTATCTGTCTATAATTAATTGTAAAGAGCTAAAGTTTTTTTTGTACCCTCTTGCTCTTAAATTTTTTTATATTTTTAATTTCTATATTTTCAATTGTCAATAATTTTTTAAAAAATATGTTAATAACTTTAAATATAAAATAATTTAAATAAAGACTTTGCGTTTTAAATCTTGGCCTTTAATTATTTTTCATCTTGTCCGTCCGTTGATGGTGAAATTACTAGTAGGAGACAGCAGCTAGTTTATATAATGTTTATCCGCCTAAAATCAATTATAAAGAGCTCAAGTCTTTTTTAAGCCCTTTTGCTCTTAAAGTTTTCAATATTTTCAATTATTAATAATTTAAAATAAATATGTTAATAAATTTAAATTATAAATAATTTAAATAAAGACTTTGAGTTTTAAATCTTAGCCTTCAATTCTTTTTCATCTTGTTCATCGTTGATAGTGAGTTGTTGGTAGGAGATAGTAACTAGTTAATCTAATATATATATATATTTAATTATGATGCGTACCTGGATTCGATTTTAAACAGATTCAAATTCGTCCGGTTGATCTGATCCGGCTCGGTTCACTGTGTCTGTATCCTGCACACCACTACAGAAAACGAGAGGTCAGGTGTCGGCGGGTGGTTGTCCCACCGAAAATATTCCGATACTCAAGTGAGTAAAAAGTCTTCGAACTGTGAAAGGTAAACTGATAAGTAAGTGAGAGAGAGAGAATAAATTTGTCGGGAGTGTTGGCCTGTAGAAGCAGAGGTGATCCCGTGGCCCATTGAGAGGGCGAGTTCTAACTCGCTGTTCATAGAGAACGAGTGGAAGCCGCGTTCTGAAAGCGTGGGATTGGACAAGCAGCTAAAATTGGAGAGCATAATCATCTGGTGATGATATATCAATCTCTTCTAAATCTTGCAGCATCTATACTCTAAATTTCCTTATTACTGAAGATCTGAAGCATAAGGGTAGAGCAATTCAAACATGAAAAAGAATGTTGGGAGGGTGGGATGTGTGCATACTGAAAAAGCACGTTTCGGTGCTACCGTGTTTCGACCCCGTTACAAGTATAGCGGAAGCAATAAAATAAATTAATTAAATTAAATATCCGATACACGTAAGGGATATTTAATTCTAGATGTAAACGGAACTAATAAGCATGCACAACATTAACAACAATAAACAATAATAATAAAGACGCGATTTTTGGTGACGAAGTGAAAACTCGATACCCACGGTATTGAGAAAAACACTCCGGGCTTCAACGGCCAGGGAAGCAATGCACTATGAAAATCAACTTACAGCCCGGGTGGTAACGACGCGCTAACCTAGCCGACTTACTCCCGACACGTGATCCCTACCAAGGAACTCCTTGGATTTGCCCACGGCAACGGAACCGGACACCTTCCGGTCTTCAAGCCACTCTTCCCTCTCGTGCCACTTGAATCGCCAATTACGAACGGATCTCCTTCTTCATGAACCAACGTCTCCAACGATGGTAGAAGGATGAAGTTTGAATAGAAAAAGGATAATAAAAAATGGTGAGAAAACTCTTTAGAACATGGAGTACAAAGATATGTATTTGAGTTTTCTCAAGAGAAGCTAAATCAATTGAAGCAAGAAGGCTTTCTTCTCAAATTGGGGGCTCAAATAATCTGACAGAATGTTTATGGCGTCCTTAGGGTTTCAAAAATATAAGCCAATATTTATAGAGGAGCCAAAAATCGCGTTTGAAATTCTGCCCGTTGGGCCGCCGCTCGAGCGGGGCTCGAGCGCGCGGCGAGCGGCCGTAGGGTTTCGTGGGAAACCCTGAGGCCGCTCGAGCCGGGATCGAGCACGCAGCGAGCCCCCCATTCGGGATTTCGCTCGCGGCCAGCGAGCATGCATCATCGCGGCCCCCATTCTGGTTTTAGGCTCGAGCCGCGGCGAGCACGCATCAAGCGGCCCCTATTCGGATTATGTGCTCGAGCGGCAAGCGGGCACCAGCGAGGGGCGGTCCTTGACGGTGCTCGAGCGCGTGGAGGGCTGGACCAATGAATTTTAATGAATTTTAAACCGACCACCCACAACCCAACATCAATAAAATAATACATATGGTCACGGAATATGCCAATAAGACAAATGTCTCTAACAATCTCCCCTTTGGCAATTCCGTGACAAAAACCGAAAAATAAATAAAAACAAGTGAATCACGGGTTCAGACACCACCGAGATAAAACCCGTGTACATGAAAACCTACGCCTAGTAATACACAAAAAATTATAAAACAATGTAACTAGCTATGCGAGAGCTGTTGAGGCGATGCGATGAAGTCTTGCGGGGACATTCTCAGATACTTTAGTGTCCCGATCAAGCAAGGTTAGTACCAACAGGACAAAAGATAATAACAATTTAATGGCATACATGGTACATAGGCATGAGAACATACAATAATGTAACATACAACAAGACTCCCCCTAAAGAAAATAAACAGTACTCCCCCTCAAGTAATAATAACTTGAACTAATATGCAAATAACAAACTCCCCCCCAAAAAATAGAAGGCACCCCTAATCTCCCCCTATCAAACTAATCTCCCCTATCAAACTCCCCCTATCAAAGAGAACAAGTCTCCCCATTTTTGTCACGAATAGCCAAGGGGTAATTTAGCTCACTTTTCTTAATCCAGACTTGTCTCACGGAGTGTATTTTTGCGTTCAACCTATTTACTTGTGCATTCAAATGCTGAAGGTAATCAATAAATTTATTCAATTTTAGCCCTGGTCTTTGGTTGTGCAAAAATGTCAAGGTGTAACACCGTGGACGAATGTGACCAACTTGCCCACATGCATGACAAGTAGGCACAAACTTAGGGATAGAGGAATTGTTCATAACCTTGTGATTACCTAGATTAGTAGAGCTAAAATGGTTATTCATACGTTGAGGTATGGCCTTGATGACTTTGGGTGAGTGGGCATGATTATGTGAAATTTTCTTGGCGGGAATAAACACAATTTTAGGTTTCACGTTATTTTGGACAATATTAGAGGCATACCCTAAACCTTGTTTATTTCCACCACTTTTTCCCAATCCGAGCATGTGATCTAATTTTGTGGACCCATTTATGAATTGTTTCAAATCTTTTCGAGAGGCCTCAAGATCAGATTCTAAAGTTGTTATTTGTTTAGTACATGAGACTTTGATTCTCAATTTCTTGAGTTTTAGAATCTAATTCGGATTGAAGAGCTAATCTTTCTTGTTCCCGGCTCAATGACCCTCTTGTTTAGGGTTTTATTTTGTTTCTTTGCTTTCAAGCATTCCCTAAACAAATTTATCGTAAGCTTCTTGAAGGCCATCAAATTCAGCTTCGACTCGGCCTCGAGTCATCGATTGATCAATATTATCAACTGAATTTCCACACATGGAGGTCATAAATGCCATGTACTTGACCGCCCATTTTCGAACAATTTTCACCATCTTCTTCTTCGTCATCGCTAAGGGTCACATTAGCTTTGAAGGATTAGCCTTGTTAGCGTTTATAGTTTGGGCATTCAGCCCGATAGTGGCCAAAGCCTTTACACTCATGACATTGGGCGCCTGGGTAGATTTCGATTTGGAGTCCTTACTCTCACGGCGGTCCTTCTTCTCAAATTGATGTGATCGTTTTAAGTCCACATCCAATTTTTCTGATGACGAGTTATTTTTCTTTAAGAATTTTTTAAAATTCTTAACAAATAGTGCAAAATCATCATCGCTACATGATTCGTCATTGGAATCCCGATTTCGCTCTTCCCTACTTGATTTTAAGGCAATTGATTTTTGTTTCTTTGATTGAGGCAATGTGAGCTCATAAGTTTGTAGTGATCCTACAAGTTCTTCAATCTTCATTTTATCAAGGTCTTTGCTTTCTTCGATAGTCGTGACCTTAGGTCTAAATCGTTCAGGAAGAGACCTAAGAACTTTTCTAACAATTTTATTCTCTGGAATTCGTTCCCCTAAATTAAATGTGGAGTTCACAATATCATTTAATTTTGCATAGAACTCATCAAAGGTTTCATCATCTTGCATTTTTAGTTCTTGAATCTAGTGGTGAGCATTTGTAGTTTTGAATTTTTCACTAGTTTCGTTCCTTCATGAGTGGTTTCTAAAATATCCCACGCATCTTTAGAAATCTCACACATTGAGATTCGTTTAAACTCACCGGGAGATACAGCCATAAAAATAGCATGTAACCCCTTACTATTCCAGTTGCAAGCATCAAGTTCTTCTTTTGACCACAAAGAAAGAGCTTTTAGCTCATCACCACTTTTAGGTGGAGTCCACCCAATTTGGGTACTCGCGCATACACGCTCATCCATTGATTTAAGGAAGGCTCTCATCCGGACCTTCCAATAAGCATAGTTACTCCCATCAAAGAAGGGAGGAACGGAGAGAGATCCACTAGTATACATCTAGATCGGGGGTCGCGGATCGGGGTAAGTCTCTGATACCAATTGAAAAAGCACGTTTCGGTGCTACCGTGTTTCGACCCCGTTACAAGTATAGCGGAAGCAATAAAATAAATTAATTAAATTAAATATCCGATACACGTAAGGGATATTTAACTCTAGATGTAAACGGAACTAATAAGCATGCACAACATTAACAACAATAAACAATAATAATAAAGACGAGATTTTTGGTGACGAAGTGAAAACTCGATACCCACGGTATCGAGAAAAACACTCCGGGCTTCAACGGCCGAAGCAATGCACTATGAAAATCAACTTACAGCCGGGTGGTAACGACGCGCTAACCTAGCCGACTTACTCCCGACACGTGATCCCTACCAAGGAACTCCTTGGATTTGCCCTCACAAGAACGGAACCGACACCTTCCGGTCTTCAAGCCACTCTTCCCTCTCGTGCCACTTGAATCGCCAATCACGAACGGATCTCCTTCTTCATGAACCAACGTCTCCAACGATGGTAGAAGGATGAAGTTTGAATAGAAAAAGGATAATAAAAAATGGTGAGAAAACTCTTTAGAACATGGAGTACAAAGATATGTATTTGAGTTTTCTCAAGAGAAGCTAACTCAATTGAAGCAAGAAGGCTTTCTTCTCAAATTGGGGGCTCAAATAATCTGACAAAATGTTTATGGCGTCCTTAGGGTTTCAAAAATATAAGCCAATATTTATAGAGGAGCCAAAAATCGCGTTTGAAATTCTGCCCGTTGGGCCGCCGCTCGAGCGGGCTCGAGCCTTGAGCGGCCGTAGGGTTTCGTGGGAAACCCCGAGGCCGCTCGAGCCGGATCGAGCACGCAGCGAGCGGCCCCCATTCTGGGATTTCGGCTCGAGCGGCCAGCGAGCATGCATCAAGCAGCCCCATTCTGGTTTTTAGGCTCGAGCCGCGGCGAGCACGCATCAAGCAGCCCCATTCGGATTATGTGCTCGAGCGGCAAGCGGGCACCAAAGCGAGCGGGCGGTCCTTGGACAAAGGTGCTCGAGCGCGTGGAGGCGGACCAATGAATTTTAATGAATTTTAAACCGACCACCCACAACCCGACATCAATAAAATAATACATATGGTCACGGAATATGCCAATAAGACAAATGTCTCTAACACATACTTACCTCAATATTACAAAGAGGTTGTTTGATCCTTGTCCACAAGGTCACAATGGAACAAATTTAGAGTAGCAGCATGGCTATTCTAATTCAAGAATGTGCAAATCTGGAAAAAAAGAGTATCTGTGCTGTGCTAGTGGGAGCAGGAATTTCTTTAACTGCTGGGAACCTTCAGATATATTGTGGTGATTTGGTAACTTCCATTGTGTGCATACAATTGCAGGCTTTTTGGGTGTCACTTGTACTTTTGGTTAATTCTAGAATTATTATATCAACTTTACTGATTCTATGAAAATGGTTTGCATGAAAAGCATCACTAGGAGAAATTTATGATTGTGTATGTGGTGGCATGACTACCATGGTGGTACTGAACTTCCTTGTGTGATGGCTGGTGAGGTTAAGGGTGAGGTCTCCATCCCTAGTCCACTTCTTGTGCCCCTTTGTCCAATTACATGAAGTGGACCACACTTGACGACCACCTCCATGTCCATGGGGGACATGTAGTAAACATCATATCTCCACTCTGCACTTTATATCCTCCTAATTTGTTAAATCTCCATCTAGTCCATTACACTTTAAGTTATTAAAAAATTTTAATTTTAACTAGAAACTTATATTTTAATGAAATATGTTTAATCTAAGTAAATTGACTAGCAATCAAAACAAATTCTCCGTAATTCCCACAAAACATTTCTGTCATCCATTGATCTAACAAGCTAGTCCACCCATATACTAATTCAAGTTTCCATAAAACTCATGTAAGGATAAACTGAAGGTGCATTGCTGCCAAGGGTGAAGAGTCTAATGAGTGTGGAAAGTTTGCCAGATACTATCGATCTCTGTGTCCTGGTGAACGGGTGAGTTAATTATTTCTGGCCTAATTCTTCTTGAGCTAGTACTCTGGCATAATTTGTTGCTTCTTTGAAAATTCTGGCTCAAAGGACAAGTATTCTTTTCACCTGCAGGGATGCGGAGAAAGGTTGACTGAAAATCCTAGTTAATTTCATAATTTAGTTAAATTGTTAGCCGTTAAATGTTTTTTTTTTTTACTGTTTGCCCTATTTGTTATCAGTCAAATTTCTTGAATACCCCTTCAGCAATTAATCTGAGTAGAATGAGCCTGCATTTATGTGGAACTTGGCCAATTGCACATAGACTTTATTTTCATATAGAAGTTTGATGCTTGCACGGTTTTCTGGTCTTTTTTTGGTTCCAATGGATGGTGAATGGCTGCAAATCAGTCTTTTGGATTTCCAAGAAAAACTGGCATATAAGCTTTTAGAAATTGGAACATTTTGTCGGATTTATGGAGTTGACACTACTTGGCCGTTGAGGTAAAAATATCTTTGATGTGTTAGCTGATATGCTATCCAGTGATATGACCTCAATGCATGTGAATGATGCATGAGCATTATTCAAAATTTTCATTTGGATGTCTGTAAATTTCTTTAAATTATGCATGCGACCTCTGAGGGCTGTTGAACTCATCATTTGTAATATGATCTTTGACAAATTCCTTCCTATGGTGTTGAAACTTTTAGCTTGAACTATGATTCTACAACAAATTTACTGGTATTGCTTCTGGCTTCCTGATAAAAAAATATTGAATAATAGAGAAGCCGATCTTTTAGGTAAATCAATTTGTCCCTATTGGTATAAAGGGGAAAAGGCGAAAAAAGAAAATGAAAAAACCAAATTTATTCTCAACTTTTTGGTTTTTCCCAATTATATTCTCTTTTAAATTTGCATCGGCAGCATTTGTACCCTTAAATATCAGGTTATACCACGCTTTCATGCCTTCCCGCTTTGGATTCTGGCTTGAGAAATTGAATTAGTGTTGGGGGCGGGTTGTGGCTGTGGTTTGTGTGCTTTGATGCAGACATTGTTTTTTACTGAAGGACAGCATCTATAATTTTGACTCTGAAATTTAATTTCAAACTGAGTTCCTCCTGACTTGCCGTTTTCAAGTGTTTGAAGCGAGGTTCTCTCCTAAATGAAGTTCTTATTTCGGTGGTTCTGCTTGTTTCATTGGATCTTGTTCAATTCACATTTGCCACCTATTTGAGTTATGAATGAAAGTATCACCGAATATGACAAATATAGTGAAACATATAGTTTGAAAAGCATTAATTAGCAGTTTTAGTCTTTTTTCAATGATCCAAAAAGATATCAAGATTAATTTTTATAAAATTGACTAAAATTCCTCAACTTGATAAATATATGATTAAAGATGATCACATTTTAGTATCTAACTTTCTTCTGATGTGTCTACAAGAGATTTTTTCCGAAAGACGTATTGCCCACTAAAGTTGATACTAGCACAGTTCTAACCGAAATTAATATTGATATTTTTATGTAGTACCCCATTGTTTCTATGTGTGTGATTTTTGAACGTTGCTTGTTCTCCCCATCCCTGCTTATTCGTCTCGGTGGTAAAATTTGACAGGTTGGACGGTGGAATGAGCAGAGGGAGAACGGCACTTTTCCAGGTCCTCTTTGATACCCTGTTGTTGCTTGCATTGCCCCCAAAGTCTTATGGATTAATAATCTCCATTAATATGCGGGCAAATGTGCCATCTGCTCCAGTTCAAGCTTATGGTTTCACATTATTTTCTCTATCTTGAATAATGTATTAGAATTTTTTTTTTTTTTTTTTTGGAAGGGTGAAAGGTTATTTATTTTTTAAGTCTACACATTTTGAACGATTTTCTACCCAATTTTCATCTTAATAGATGAAAATTGAGTTCATCTTACCTTGCCTTGTCTGAGATGGTCAACGATTGTCAGATAAATAGGGTATTCACATTATAGTGGGCGCTGTGAAGGGGAAGCTTATGCGCGTGAATGAGTTTGGTGTCGTTTCAGATGTACCACACGTCGCTGTACTTCATGGCAAATCTACCAGTAGCTGAGGTTGGTGTCGTTTTCGCTTAGCTTGCTTGGTTTGCCCCTTCTGGCAATTTTTCGGCCACCAAAATTGGCGTTGCCAATCAGCCTACTTGATGTGATCACACGTAATTAACAGTGTTTATTCAATATTATCAATTCTCTTTAATTGTATACATTATTTGTTGAATTCATCTGGTTAGTTATTTGACTTGTAAACCTTTACGTTGAAGTCATGCTAAACTTTTTCATCCATGCTTGTCCAGGGTTTTGTTGATGGCCAATGATGTCTTAAGAATTTTGGCAAACATTCTTGACAAAGGATGTGATGTCGGGTGAACAAGCAGTGAGCTTTGTAATGTGCCGGCTGATGACCCACATAGCTTAACATGCTCGTAACTCCTCGGCATGAGTGCATTCTACCTCTACATTTTCGACAATCTGTCATTTATAGCTACTTCAGTGAATGCTAGAAGGCGCAGCTTGCAGTTTTGTAGCTTGTGCTCTGTCTCATTATGTTATTCTGAAGTTGCAGGGAGTTTGTTGGGGGTGCATAGACTGAGGGGGAGGTGTAATTGATGGGTTGTGGATGTATGTTTGGTTAATTTTTTAAATTTATTTATTTGTATGTTATGTACAGGGTTTTATGTATAGGTTGTATGTTTGGTTTACTCCATTTATAAGGGAGACTCTAGCGAATGTTTTTTGCAAAAATTAATTTATTAACTTAATAGCACATGATTCGTGGTCAAGTGGGAATCCAATATCCTTACTCGTGGTCGTGCAGAGATCCCCGCAGGACACCCTCCACTTACATTCCATTATCATCAATGTTGTTCGTAGCAAATTGATAGCCTCTCTTGATGCTGCCAGATGTGTGGACTGATCACATTTGGTTCACTGGAACAATAAAAAAAAAAGAAAAAAAAAGACTCTCCGGTCCGCCGACTTTGTTTCCCGCCTTGCAGGCCACAAGTTGTTTCCTGGTAAAAAAACAAAAAAAAAGACTCTCCGGTCCGCTGACTTTGTTGTCCGCCTTGCCAGCCACAAGTTACTTCTTGGAAAAAAAAAAAAGAAAGAGGAAAAAAATACTCTCCGATCCTCTGATTTTGTTGCCCGCCTTGCCGGCCACAAGCTGCTTCCCGAAAAAAAATAGAAAAAAAGGAATCTCTAATCTGCTGACTTTGTTGCCCGCCTTGCCGGCCACAAGTTCAAACACTGGATTTCCTCCTTTCATGTCCAATTTAATAATGATCAAAGGATTTCTGATTGTTTACCTGGTAATGTGTTTTATTCTTGATACCTACTTATAGGCATTGATTCTAATGTAAGAATAGATTGCATGCTACTCTGGTTTCTGGCCTTTGTTTGCTTTTTTAGAATCTCCATGTGCTTTTGTCTTAGTTTGCCATTCCTAAATTTGTGTGCCACTGCGGGGAAGTTCCCTACGCATGTTACCCACCAGGAGTTTCTGGAGGCTAAGGTCAATGAGACCAAGGCAACTGTGAAATTCCAACTGAAGAAGGTTCTTTGCATGGGAGTTGCTGTGGGGAATTGCAGTATGGAAGAGAAGCAGATATTTCAAAATGTTCAGCTGAGTGTCAACTTCCTAGTCTCATTGTTGAAGAAAAATTGGCAAAATGTAAATTTCTAGTGGCTTCCTTGTTCTACTGTTAACGTTGCAATGACTAATCCATCAGTAGTGATGTGACTTTTCATTTGATCATGATAGAGCTACGATTTTCTGATGAAGATATCCAATACCTGTTTCATGAGTTATGGGTTTCTTGAGCTGTCTAATTTTGCCTTTTGAAGCCTATTTTGTCAAGGCTAGGCTATTTGTCAAAGAGCCACCTCTCAGCCAATTGGTAGTCAATTATGTGATTCCTCTTTTGATGTTCAATTAGTTTATCTATTTCTTTATCAAGTTATAATTATATGATTGTGTTATCTTTTGTTGTGCCTATTGTTGATGTAATTGTTGTTGTTAAATTTAAGTTGTTTGGTTCGGTGACGATTGATGTGACTGCCAAATTCTCTCACCAAACCCCATTATAGGGGCCCATAATCCTTGTTTTAAAGAGGACAATCCCAAGTCTGGACTGTGCAAATAAGTAAGGGAGACAGCCCCAAGGCTGAGCAGTTTGCCAGCAATAAATGAGGAGAGGGGCCCAAGCAACAAGTCCTTTACTTTGTAGATGGTTCCAAACCCTCAAGCATTTTCCCAACAAGAACTCCTTTTTCCAGCTTGCAGCCCACTTCCGTCACCGAATACAGACATATTGTTCCTTTTAATACATTAGGTGATGAGATTAGTTGGTAGATTTGAAGTTCCATTTGTCTTTGTAAGCCCCAGTTTCCTTAAGAGCATGTTAGTCTTTTAGTTCACAAATTCTCAACCCTTAGGTAGATGATTTTCTTAGTAAACTATCAAAGTTTGATGGTTTTATGTTGGCGAGTGATTTCCTGAGTAGACTGTCCAAAAATTAAGTGATTCCTTTTGTTAGATGAGTTATTTTTCAAATATTATCTCTTGTAATATGAAGTTATGCAATCTAGTATCTTACTGTAATCTGTAATATTTGTACAGTATTAACGGCTGCATAAAAGGGCATTGATAGTGAATCCATATCTGGGTACTCATCAAAAGATTATGCGAGTTTTGGTATGATTACTCTTTTCTTAATAGAATATCATATTATCATAATTCAGGTGCAGTACTGAAATGCAATTAATTGACTAGGTATAGAGGGAAAAAAGTGTGGTATAACATATTGCTTTATGTTACGAATAGGTTATGTTGTTCTGCTGCCTCCATGTCAATGGATGTTAATTAAATAATGTAGACATAATATTCACTTTTTGTTGAATACTTGAGAACTTATGGATTAAAGATTTTCAAATTAATTTAAGAATAGGGTTCAAGTTGTTATTACTCTTCTGTTGATATATAGCTTCCAGATTTTTACTTTCTTCATTTCTTCCTCACAAATATTTTACATACTATTGCCCTATTATGATATATAGCGAGACAAGGACTGTTTACATTTTGCATTTATTGAATTTGAGTAGCAATATTGCCTGTATATTTCTATTCCCCCTAAAAGCCATTGTTCTATTTTGCCAGGCATTGAGGCAAGGGGATTCATTTTTGGTCCTTCAATTGCTTTGGCAATAGGAGCAAAGTTTGTTCCCTTGAGAAAGCCAAGAAAATTACCTGGTGTTGTATTGCACCCACCATCTGGGATATTCTATTCTAGTTGAAAAAAGAAATACAAAAACTGCATGCTAAAATTGTACATGCCAGTGTTTGCACATGTTTGATAGTGTTGATTCTATATTCTATTTGCAAACTGTTATTTGTCATAACTTAGATGGCATCATAGAGCCTCCTATGTTGCATTTGTTTGGATCGGAAACGATATTTTATTATGTGTAGCAATCCTTGTCACCATCTTTCAAAAGAGAAAATAGATAGAGTTATGTTGGCTCCATAGTGCTTGCAGTTTCTTCTTCTTCTTCTTCTTCTTCTTCTTCTTTTTTCTGATATAAATGGGAACGAAAGAGGGTTCTAGTATGGATGGATCTATTGGAATTAAGAGCTGTGTAATGATAAATATTTTTTTTTAAATATTAAGTTGTGTTATGTTTATGTGTCCTGACTTAGTATTGCCACTCCCCCTATGCTGCACTGATTTTGACAGGAGATGATGTTTGATTTCTTCTTTATATTGCAATGATCATCTTTCAAAAGCATAGAACTAAATAGAATTATTATGGCTCTGTAGTGGTAGAAATTACAATTTTTCTGTGAAAATAAAAATGTAATGAGACTTAAGCCCGTGTTTTTTGTTCTGGTTTGTTGTCCCATTGTCTTTCTAATCAATTAACTGATATGGCAAGTTAACACCTAATTCCTAAAATCGTACGCCCATGAATATGTGCAAATTGACATTGATGTTCTCATTTATGCCTGTGGCTGGGTGTATTGCTTGTGCTTGCCATTGTAGGTATCAAGGTCTTGGGATAAGGATTGAAGATGAAGTTCTAATAACAGAAACAGGTTATGAGGTATCGTTTATATTCTTCTTATGACATCAAGAGAGAGTGGAAAGGGCACGTAAATGCCCAGTTCATTTCAGCTGTGGCTACTTTTCAGGGGCTATTATTTTGCAAGTAATCCACTACCCTTCTGCTAGTATTTCCCTGTTCTTTTGCACATAGGTCCTTCATTCTTTTTATAGAGGCTAGATCTCTTTCTTGTGTGCTGAGATTTGAAAAAAATTGATCATATTTTGCTATGAGATAAATTTGGGAAAAACAGACCTTGGCTATGATTGTGAAGGATTCGAGAATCTTGAGGGTTTTTCGTTAAATTTAGGGGCAAAATTTAGAGAAATAACATTATAGAATGAAGAAATCTCAGTCTTCGCATACCTAATATGTCCAACATGAAGTGTGCATAATATAATACAACGATTAATTGCTGATTGTCTTCTTTCGATTGCAGCTGTAAATGGCATTCTGTCTGTCGTCCTCTAACACTTACGTTTCTCACTCTAGAGCATGCAATTTCGAAACTCTAGTCTCTCGCTTTCCCTCCCTCCGTTATCTTGATCTAGATATTTTTTCTACATTTATCTATAATGTATTCATATTAGTTCATTCAGTTTTTTCTTTGTGAACTGTTGGTGGAAGAGAATTTTGGGGAATCCATGATTGTAGAAGTGAAATAGTGTATGGTTTATGTCTAAAACTTTGTAACCTTAAATTCTATGGTCTGTGAATCTTATGGGGCATTTGGCATCATTAATCAAGATAGTAAAAGAATTTTGTTTCAGCGTATGTGATGTAGTAGTGAAATACGTGAATTACGGATAGAATTTCTAGTTAATTATTTGTTTCAAATCTAGGGTTGGTAGACCATTTAGGTGAATAAGCTGAATGATTAGTTACTTTATTGAACAATTTAAAATCATGTCAAGAAAATTAACTGAAATTAATCGATGTTATACCACTAGAAGTCTCTCTGGGCAACATTAAAAGTAGGAATGAATACATATTAACTTTTTAGAAGTACCTGATCTAGAGTCATTCTACGTGTTGATCAATTTTGCATGAAACATTTGTGCTTCTACGTGTTGATTAAATTGAATATTTAAACAAGTTTTTAAGCAATATCACAAATAATGGTATATTTAAACAAATCTCAATCATAGGAAGAACTTCTGCAGGTCCATGTTCGTAACATGCACCTCATCATCTTCTTGTGCCTTCTGTTTGTTCTGTCTTTCCTCGAAAAGAACAAACAATTCAGATTCTGCCAGGGACATCTTAGCATTTTACCAATAACTTGCAAATATGAAAAATTCAGCCTTGAGAGTTACTTGTTGCTTTATTAATAATTGAAATTTAATTTAAAAATAAGACTGTTCTTTGAGATTCCTGGAGTAGCTTCGCAGACTGGCTTGTTTGAGCCTTACCTAGGGATAAGCAATTCTCGTTATTCTTCTACCCTTCGTCCGTCTTCTTACAAATCAAACTGGAATATGATGAGAGCAAGTGGGAGTTCCATTAAATAGCTGTTGAGGCTGTATAACTTGTGTTCCTGGTTTCAACACATCGAGCAGGATGATACTAGACCTTCACATAAATGCCATTTTTGTGATGAAAGCAATCCTAATTTTGTATTAATCTTTAATCTTTCATGGTACTAGAAAACCATGGATTTTCTTAGTGCACTATAGAATATGCAGCTCTCTCTTTTTCCTGTGGGTGGTGGTGGTGTTGGTGATGGGCAGGGCAGATGCTTAGGTGGGAGGTTGCAGGCTTAATAAATTGGTTTCACAACACTTTCTGCTATGATGTTTATTGCCTTTTCCTTTGTCTAAATATCGATGTGCTGCCTCAATTTTGAATTCCTTCTATGGTTTTCAAAATTTGGGACAATATAACTGCATAAATCTCACTTTCAATTTCTGGCTAACAAAATAGATTAGGACTGCTATATATATGACTGTGTGATAAGCTTTTTGATTACCTGGCTTGAAACTTCAAACTTCATTTGCTTGAAGATTTATAGGATTAAAGATCTCTCATTCCCTTTGTACAAGTAGAAGGATAGCCTTTCCTCTCACCGGCCATTTCATTTTATGGAGAAGACTTAACTGTTTATAAAGTAACCGTTGAATTTAAAAAAAACTGTTAGCTTTTGCTGAAGTATACAATTGTTTTCTCTGGTTGTAGAGTGGCGAGCCAGCCAGCAGCAGATGCTACTAGACCAACCACAATTCCAATCCGTGAGCAGCCTGTGGCACAGAAGTCCAGCTGCTGCTCATGATTCAATGGGGAGTGGTTGGGGGTTCTCAGCATGCTTTTTACCCAAAAATGCTGCCAAAGTGGGTTTCCATGAAAGCAGGTTGTTTGAAACGGGTCGTGGATTGATCTCAACCTGCTTCAGGTTTGTATATTTTACTCAAATGTTAAAATATTATAATATCATGGATATCCTATTTCCCTTTGTTGTTTGTCATTATAAAGCTCCATACAGTTTTGGCATACTGATATTTTTCCTTCAAATATTCAACAATACAATGGATGTCAGAACTTGATATCAGAAATTGATAGGGTAATTATGTATTTTGGCTGTCCTCCCGTAGGAAATTATGTTTAGTAGTCCTCATTAATATATGTAAAATTGTTGTAGTGAGGATTGATTGTATTTGGAGATGGGATTGAGTGTGCTGTTGAATCCCTTCCCACAGCGCCCTCCATTGCCAATTTGGGCCGTGGTGTACAAAGCTTGCTACTGGCATCTCTTGCTGTTAGGGAGTCTGGTAGAACCAAGATTCAAAATGCTATAGAGTCCTTAATGTACAGATTTAGAAAAGTGAAGCTTCAATGAAGGAATTCTAGAGTCTGCTATACACTTTGCTACTATTAATGCTTGTCATCATGGTGAATGATGCTTGATGAGAGTTCAAAGATGGAATAAAATATGAGACAACATTTGGAATATAGTTGGATATACGTGGGTATAAGATGTCCCAATACTAAAAAAATATCACTATATGTTATTGATTTGGTGATATATCAGAATTTATAGATTGATATGACCGATATGACTAATATATTAAACTAATTTTTACCTTTCTCCTAGAAGTTCAAATCCTTATTTTTTTAATATTTTTAAAAAAATTTTAAGAAGTTTAAATTTATAAATTTTGTACAGGTATAAAAATTTTTATAGATAAAAAATTTAGGGATGGCTTCTTTCACGTAATCTTTAAACATTATTTTGATAGAACAAAGCACCAAGTATGTTGAATGTATTGTTTAAAATGGTCATTTTAGTACATGAATTTGCTATGTCCAAGAAAAAAGATTTGTGTTTGCAATGCTTGATAACAACATTTATTACTTGATACTGAAAATATTAATATGATTATGATAAATACTGATATTAATATTTTATTTGTAATGGTTGCTGATGCATGATAAGACACATAAGATTTTTGTGCTGATGCTTGGTCATGCAATCACCTACGGCAAGATACTATTTATAACTAATGGTTGTAGTACAAGATTGATTTCGAGGATATGCTAATCATGTTGATTAAATGCCTTCTGTGCTCAAAATTGTCGTCTTTTCTATTTATTTGTTTATATATATATATATTTGATCGGCAAAAGGCAAATGTTTTCTAACCCATCCCACACCAAGGTGGTGTCACCTAATTATAAAACATAAAGTCTCGTGTTCAATCACAACAATTACAACTAAAGCAAAGCCTACTACCATAAATGCCAAAAAAGAGAACTGAGAACACGACCATAGGGAAAAAAGAAAATGAGTTAAGCAATAAGTTATTTCCTGTCTTATTTCACATCCCGTCATGTCGCCCCTTTCGTAAGTGCTCGAACAACTCCTCTGAGCTTCAAATGTTCCTCCAAAATTGATTGTAGAAGAGGGCCACCTGATAAAAGTTTGACATTGATCTCAGATTTTTGGGGTTTTTTTTTTTTTTGCCGGGGGTTCTGGAGAACGAGGTAGTTGCTAACTAGCTGCATTAATGAATTAGAGTATTAGTATTGACATTATCCACAACTATGTCCAGCCATATATATTGATATTCAATGTCATGAATGCAAAAATCTTTTTATTTTTTTGTTACTACATGAAAACTTAGTTATATACTAAAAGTAATTGAATCCTTAAAATGTTGGTGGATATATCAGCCGTCTTGGTTGATAGGATATATATTACGATTTTGTTGTTGTATCGAAAAATATCGTAATGGGGTGTGGGCTGATACCGATGGATATGGGCCAATGTTTGTTCCATGGTTGCATTGGTATTCATGCATGATCTGCTTTTGGACTAGGTTGGCTGTACCCTGAAACTTATTCAGGGAAGCTAGTTAAACAATAAATAGAGCCTTGAGGTTCAGCCTACTCGTATGTTGTTCCATGCCTGATTCTCCGTTGAAGGTATAACAAACTCTCTACTGCAAATTCTTGTACAAATAACGCTGGGTATCTGTATATATCTCTGAATTTCATGTGCATGACAAATGCCCATGAATGGCTAAAAGTACTGTGCCATTCAAACAAATTTGCATTATTTAGGCAGATGGCAGGAACTCATTTTTACCCAGATGTATCTGCCATTTCTGTCACTGCTCATAATTGCTTAAGAATTACTGCATCATTTCACACTAGCCAATTTTTATGATTCAATCTAGCATATTTTCTCGCTACAACAAGCTTGTGTAACTAGATTCCTTTTATTCTAGCCCATAGATATAATTTGCATATTGCCTCCATCTCCTTGATTACTTCTTCTGTTGAATTTAAATTGTACTCCATTATGTTTGTGCAGGAAATTCCTCTTCCCTGATAAGCTATACCCTACCTGCATATATGAGGAATTGAGCAGTGCAGTTCTTTACTCTTGCTGTAATTTGATCAATATGTATAATCCATCCTATGTTCATTTGTACATTGAAAAATCTGAATGAGTACATGGATTAACAGACAGTGGCTCTCCCTTTGTCTCATTTGCCGGAGACTGCAAATGATGGGAATCTTATTGATAAAGGGAGGCATAAGCATTGCCTCTTTGTCCAATCCATCTTCCCTATCAAGCAAAGTGAGTCCCTCCATATTAGCTAATAGTCTCGTTTAGGAAGTCTCTTTCTGGTTTAAACCAAGTGAAGGCTTGGAGAAAAATAGATATTTTGATTGTTGATCCAAATTATCAATCACAGGTGAGTACGAGCAAATAAATTGTTAACCCAATTATTGGCTGTATATCTATACAATTATTGTTGCTAAGAAAGGCCGGAAGGTTCTCTTAGCTCTTTTGAAGGCTTTAGTAAGATAAGGAAAGCCATTAAAAAAGCCAGTTGATAAAAGAAATTCTACAACCTAGAGATATTGTTAGAGTAGAACTTGCCCATTAACCACTGCGCAATTCTATCTTGGAGAATCAACTAAAACCAGCCCAAAAATCGGGCATATCTTCAAACCGAAAATTTATATTTAACAATGAGTTTGTTGATGGCTCTACTACCTATCTACAAACATCTTTCAAGAGATTGTAGTTTCACGATTTTTATTACTTATGTTTTTTTTATGGGACTTGTTTCCTCTTCAACTCAACACTTTTTTATATTCTATTTATAGATAGGAACTTTTCTTTTAAATGTCCTTCACCCAGTCTGAAGATTGGAACTTCATTACTGTCCTTTAAATATATATGATTACAATTATATGAAGGGCAAGGTTGTGTACATTAATCTTCTCTAGACTCAAGACTTGCGAGCCTTAGGCATTAGGCTGTCCGTTTCTTATAACTCTTAGAGCAATGAGTTTGATTTTTGAACCATAAGGCAAGCTAATATGCCCTATTTATGCAGAATGAAATGATAGTTAAATTGGGAATTTATATAAAATTTAGCTTATGAAATATGTTATGGGTAAACTGGATATTAAGTATAGCTTTCTCTGATTTATGCGATTAGTATTAACACATCTTAAGTTGTTATTACGACTTAATTAAAGTGTTATGAGTACTATGGTTGACAACATCGGTCAATGTATATCGGTATCAGTATTCGACATCAATTCTTTCTGAGAAAAATAAAAGTATTTACTCAAAAAGTGGTGCGTGGCCAAATTTGAATAAAGCTGCTGCTCATGAAGAATGGAGAAGGTAACACAACAATCCTTAAATTTGGACAATTAGATGCAATGTGGCTGATTCATTGACACTTGAACCACCTTGTGGAGGTGCTCACCTGTTTTGGAGGACTTGGAGTGGTCCAAGTCTCCTTGGGGGCAATTTGGAAGAAGGTTCTCCCTGCTTGATATTGTTTTTGGAGTATCCGTAAGTTTCCTTGAGTTGCTTCTACACCTTGATGGCTAGCTTTTGAACATCCGCAAGGGTCCAATAAATTTGGAGATTCATCATGTTTTGTATCTCCCTCCAAAGTCCACCGAGATACCAACCAATGGATTGCTCCTTGAGTTCCCTCACCTCGTAATATATCATGAGTTGTTTTAACTCACGAGAATATTTTTTTCACGGTAAAATCTTTTTGAAAACAATTATGTAAATTAAAATACAAAAATCTTGCATGAAATTGTTGGGCAAAAATTTCTTCTTGAGTTCCCTCTCATTTTATCATGAAGTTTGGATCTTTTCTTTTCTTTCCAAGGCTTGTCTCTTCCTTTGATTCTCCTACCAAATTGCCATATGCTTTTTTGATTTGATAGAGATGATCTTTACCTTCGTTTCCTTGAGCTCAAAGATGCATTTCACTATGTTAATCCAGTTGATAAAGTTGTTGAGCTGAACCTTTCTTTCAAACTCCGATATTTTCACCTTTAAATTGTCAGATTCTGAATAGGTTCCACAGTCCCTATAATGAAGGGGTTTAGGTATCTCCTCTCCTGAGGCCTAGTGGTTCTCTCCATGAAAAGGGTTGATTTTCTTGTCATCACTTGTTGATATTGAATGATTTTTGCTTGATGTTCGGTTGACCTTGAGTCTCAACGTTCTCTAAACGTTGTTGCAATTGAAGGGCTTGTCTCTTTAATTCAACAATCTTAATATCACGGAGGTCATGTCCTCATTTCACGGACTCTTGGATATTATTCCTTCGACCTCTCCCGTGATTAGTCATAGTTTTGATACCAGTTTGATACTGCATGGATGGGGAAAATAAAATTAAGAGGTTGGAACATAGAAAGTATTGGAATTATTTTTCAAGAATAAAATACAGCACGGAGGACCAAACAGATTTGGAATCTACCAAAATCTGATATTTTACGAGTTGAACAATTTTTTATAAAAAAAATTCTAGCATTTTTTCAATCTAACAAACTACTCCTAATTTTCAAATGGCTTTGAGCAACAAGACAATAAATCACACAACAAAACCTTCTCTTTTCAAGCTTCAAGTGCTGGCAATGGAGGTGGCCCGAGGAAGTCTCCTTCAATGCCTTGGCTGGCCATACTCAGTGTAGACTAATCTCCCAAATTGTCTGTTTAGTCTAAATGGTTATGTGTTTTATTATTAATTACAATTTGCCACCTCATTGCAAATGTCCTCCTCACTTAGTTTTATCACGTCATAATGTGTTTCCGTATGATCTTTCCATATTATGTGACTTCTACCCTATCCTTGTTTATTTTAATAAGTCATACGTATTTCTTCTATAACAAGCTTCATTTAACCAATTCAAATGCCATGTACTGTCCCTATTTGGGGGGTGGTCTTCACTCTGAGCGTTCTACTCAGAAGGTCCTCATTGCATTTAATTAGATGAAAAAGGTGAAGAATAGCTCTGGAATGCATCCTAAAAAATGCTTCTATAGGGCTCTAATGGGTTCTTGGGCTACTGTGGATGAATCTGTATTTAGCTACCTATTAAAGCATCTGTACACTCTGTTGTTAAAAAATTTTTCACCCTCTTCCCATCTGGATGTAAAGCATATGCCTTTGATTGTATGACCTATGAAGTATCATCCTTGTCTTCGCCTTTACAAGCGTTCATTTTTTTTTTTTCTGAATTCTCTTTCCGGTGGGAAACTTGATAGTTGAGCCATTAGGGCTGCTTGAGGCTGCAGCAAGCATCCAAAGGTTCTGGTGTCAATTTGTGATTTTGCATTTGAAATTGCATGTACTTGGAAGGAATATCATTTATTTTTTTCATTGGATTGATCTTTCAAGCATTAAATTATGGTGCAGATAGGAAACCTTAAAAAAACGCCTTTATCCTAGTGGAATTACAATAAACATAGGAAAGGATGCTCAAATTTCAGAATATCTTGTCCTTGCCTGAAGGTATTCCTGCACCACTCTTTCTTTTGAAAAGAAATGAAAGGCATTAGATACTTAATGAGAATCCTCTAAATGGTAAGCAATATTACTAAGACCTATCTATGTGATGCCACATGAATGGAAAAAGATGTTGATAAGAATTTAAAACTATTTATATTTCCGGGATTAAGGTTAAAGGACAAGATTCCAAACTATAGCATAGACCTCATACAAATATCAGCCAATTTGCATCAGTGTTGGGCCCCTCAATACTAATATTTTTCAGTATCGGGATAATATCATAACATGTTATCATATCAGT
Source organism: Nepenthes gracilis (assembly GCA_033239525.1). Lineage (NCBI taxonomy): Eukaryota > Viridiplantae > Streptophyta > Magnoliopsida > Caryophyllales > Nepenthaceae > Nepenthes > Nepenthes gracilis. The sequence goes on along the minus strand of BSYO01000019.1, from coordinate 1,480,222 downwards.
GATATATTATAATATATTATCTGTTATATTAGTCGGTAAAACTGATATATCAACTGACATAATTTTATTTGCTTACAACTTTTATAATTTGTTTCCTTCTGACGTATCTTATACTTACACGTATTGTTCGATGTGTCTGATACTAATATAACCGCCATTAATATTGATATTTTTATCTATGTATTATATTGGTGGTTAACCTAATCTAATCTCAAGTAGAACTCCACAAGGATGCTCTAGATTTTCTTTCTCAAAGTTCAAATATGTCCATCCAAGTGTATTTAGTCTTCATGCTTCCCAATCATGTGGCCACCTGGTGAATTTTGGTCTAGGAACTGATTTTAATGTTCCTTCCTGCTGTAGCTTATGCGTTTAATGGCTAGCTCACTCTCATTTTCCAGTGCCCCTTTTGGCTCATTGTGATTAATATTGGCTGGCTCAATGGCATCACTATGATTTTGAGCTTTTGGCAGGTGGTAAGAAGTCAGACATGATAATACAGTTCCGCGGTTGGCTTTCTCGAATGATCCCATTAACCCAAAGGAGTTCAAGTATGCGCTCTTGGCTGCTAGCTGTGCCTTGAAAGGGCACAGTGACAAGGAGAAGCACTGGCTTTTTGTAGTTTCTACTTATGGCTTGGAGTTACTGTCATCTTGTGTTATTGATAAGTGTTGTTCTTCAGTTGTGATCATTTTTGTTGAGTGCAGGATTATATTCAAGGCATCAATGCCACAAACACCAAAAATTATACAAGTAAAGCTATGACAAAGCGGCAAATAGCAGTCGCAACCTACTTTATGGATAGATTGTCTTTTAGGGATGGTAATGAGAAGGTATAGTTTGTATGAGTGCTCTTAATTTGATACTTCCCCTTCTCTACTTTTCTTCAGTCAGTATGCATATTTCACAGAGAAATAGCATGACCCATTCCAGATATTTTACTGGGACTTTGTTGAGTACAAAAAGAATTGTAATGCTTAGGAGAAAAAAGTGCAGAAATGGCCTTGAGTTCTTTGAAAATATTGAGTATGCTAGATGAGTTTTTAATGCTTCTTCCTTGCATAAAACAAACTAGTATCATATTCTAATACGGGCAGATAGAATATAAATTATGACAAAACACATAAGATTGACTTTATGATTTAAATAAAAAATTATAGCTATGTGTATTTTGTGATAGAAATACATCGCTAAAACTGAGAAATTTTATAGGATAGATATTAGATTATTATTATTTATGGATTAGAATCATAGGTAATCAAACAATATGTACAAAATTTTGACATTATAGAAATGAGAATATTAAAAAGAATGGATGAGTTATACTAAAAGATAATACAATGGATGTGGATATTGAAAAAAAGCTTAAAAGTTGCAGTTATAGAAAATAAAATGAGAAAATAACGTTTAAAGTGATTTGGGCACTTAAAATACAAGCCAAACAAAGAACCAATAAGAAAATATGATTTAATTGTGATTAAAGGAAAAAACAAAAAGAGATGTAAACCTAGGAAATCTTGAATGATGTAATAAAAAAATGATTTAAATTAATTTGTGCTTTTGATGATGCTGTATTAAATCGAGTGGAATGATAAATACGAATTCCTATAACCGACCCGTCCCATGCAGTGGGATTTAGAACTCTGTTATTGCTTTTTTTTGGCATGTATCGGTTGATGTTATTTCTTAGTTTTTCATGGATTGATTTCAGGAATCCTGTAATGAGAACAGTAAAACCTCCATTCGCCCCCTTTCAAAACAAAACTCAGAAAAAGGAGAACAGAAGATAGTTATTCCAAACGGGTTTTTTCAAGTAATAATTTGTTACTCTTCTACAGGATGATGATGAGACAGACACAGTGGGCTGCTGCACATTGAAAGTAAACAATGCGAAACCATTAACTCCGAATACATGGAGGTTAGACTGGTTCTTCTCTGAAAGTAAGATTTATGTGCCATGATTATTAACGGAGCCTTGTACCATGAAAAATTATGGAATTCAACACCATTGAATAAAATTTCTGATTTCTGACTTCATCTACACGGGTTGATCCACACTTCCTCTCTTCGTGATTGAGACTTAAGACCTCAAATTTGATAACCTTGTGTACAGATGTCTTGGCCTGATTTCCTAGTAAAATGTTCTCTCTTTTTTATCGGCAAAGCTTGGGACTGATCATACTAGCAAGGTTAATGCCAGCGGAAATGAGTTGATGCCCGCTCTCACCACAGAAGTTTTCCCTTCTTATAATGTATCTGTCACACTAGATGACACGGCGAGATATCATACGGCGGGGCTAGTCGTTTGTACCCAGATACTGATATTTTATGATTTTGTAGTAAAATTGCAACATGTCGGATTGCCGGCAATATGTCATGATTTATCAGTCAACATTTTAAATATTGTCTGGTATATTTGATATATATATATATATATATATATATATCAAAATTTGCCTGTTAGCTTATAACTACAGGCCAAAATTTGCCTATCATCTTAAAATTTGTAGAAATATTTATATTTGTGATATATTAAATGTTGATATTGGTTATAAGAGTCACTAAAGTACTGAAATCTTTTATGAATCATCTTTAGAATAAGGCCAAGTCATGAGAGCTCCAACCTCTTTTAAAGGCATTGGTATCGGCCAGCTTAAGATAGTCCCAACTTTGGTCGAATCTCTCTTGATCCCTTGACTAGATCCAAGGAAAATAGAGGGTATTATTGAAAAACTGGCACATGGCCAAGTTGGCATATAACTGTTTACTCTAAAAAACCAAGAATGCTTGTCGGAGATACTTCAGATATTATTTATAATCTTTGCTGACGATGAAGATGTAATCAAAGCAAACCGACATGTACCACCCAATAAGTGGATGGGAGATTAGATAACCCCAAAGGTATAACCATTTGATTGTACAATTATTTTAGTATTCTGATATTTATTTATTACTCGTTGTCAAGTTTTATCTAAATTTGATGATAAACACTCTGTAGATCGATATTTGAAAAGATGATGGTGCTGTGAAGTTGGTTCAATGAATTATTTAATTGTAGATAAGAAATTAGTTTTACTAGTAACATTATTTATTTTTACGGATTAGAACCTTTATCAAGGGCTCTTACACTTGCCTTTGAACCTCTTCCTAATCCTTAGAGTTCATCCGATATGCCAGTCTATTAGTAATTGCTAAACCTAAAATAAAATCAACATAATGTCGAATGACATTCAAGGGAGGTAAGCTAGGTGGAGGGTCTTTAGGTAACACCGGAAAACTTCTCCAACAAGGGTTAGACATTGACTGGACATACAACTAATTCCAACCATTTTCATGGTTGCACGTGTAATATCTTGAATATTTTTTATTAATTTAATTTTATTTAATTTTATTTTTTGTTATGATAATTACTTTTAGTGATTTTTAGACACAGTTTCATAATTTGGGATAAAAATATGAGCTTAAAGTATATAGACCGTTGAATTGGATTTAGATATTTGGGTCTAATAAATTTAGAGTATTTGGATCGGTGGATTGGATTTAAATATTTAGACTAATGATTTAAAGTTTAGAGTTAAATAAAAAATTTAGTTAATCTTTGAACCAAATTAAGTAAATAAATATTTATTTGATGAACTTTAATTTATTAGTATTCGTTGACTGAAAATATAATTAATTTTAAAAAAATTAAAATATTAAAAATTTAGATCAAAATTTTAAATATTATTGTAGTAGTAGTTAGATAGCTAATTAAATAATATTTTAATGAGTAATAAATTAATATATAAATATATGTAATAATAATAATAATAATAATAATAATAATATAATAATAATAATAATCAGGAAACAAAGAAGAAGAGAAGGGAGGAAAGAAAGACGGAAGAAAGAAAAAAAAAAGAAAGAAGGATAGAAGGAAGGGAGAGGAGAGAAAAGCGGAAACGGGCGCGAGGGTTGTGACGAGGGGGAAGGAAGGAATCAGCGTTGAAAATGAAAATCGGTAATCCTAGCCGGATCCTCCTTTACTTAAGGAGTCAGTGGTGAGGAGAGGAGGGGCACGAAACAAAGAGGAAAACTACGCACAAGCCGAAGCAGAACAAAGCCGCCGTTGCCGTTTCTGTCATCGATCGTTGTCGAAAGGAGAGTCACCGTGACATTTCAAAGCTATTGTTGCATTTGGTGCCGAAGCTGAAGTTGCCATTAAACCCTACCCGTGTTTCAGTAATCAGGTAAATCAGGAAAGTGAATCCTCATTATTTTACTTCTTCACTCATTGCAAGTGATTTCCCTTTATTGTCACTTCTCCTCTAATTTCAAGTAACTCTATTGTTATTTTGCCACCGATCCATCCTCCTCTCTTTATTAAATTTGTAATGCTTGTGAAATTTGAATCGGGAGGAGAAACAAAAGAAGGTGTTTCGTTTGGGTCACCGATTTCGAAACATTGAATCGGAGAAATCAGGGCTTCATGTGTGACGGAACGGATTTTTTTTTTTTTCTCAAAAGCTTCCGTCAAACAGATAACATAATTAACGATCTAATTAAGGCAAGACTTCTGCAGAAATTTCGGCAGAGTCTCCTTTGTAACTGGATGAAAATCCAAAAATACAAACCTGTAATATTCATCCATAACAAGCACACAACTATCCATCATTCACAATTCCAACAACAATCATTCACAGGATCCTATGTGCCATCCATGGCACGATTTCATAAAACATTTACCACTCTAACCGTCAAATGACGAGATGCCATCTAGGACCTGCACGGAAAATCCAGAGTATATAGCGGAAGTAAACTAAGAACCTGCAGAAGCATAGCATATTCTCTTCTACTATCATACACATCATATGCTTTCTTTACGAAAATCAACATGTTCTAGGACATCAAAAATCATAAGATCTGTATATAAAATCATATGCAACTAGGCCTTTACGTCGACAGGCCTCTCCAAAATAGCTCCACTATGCTATGGTCCTCAAAAGTCTTCAAGAAGCTTCTCTCTCTGCTTACTCTTCTTCGACGGGTAAAAGCTCTACTGTCTCATCTGGAGGGGGAAAAACACTAAAACAGTGAGCCGAGGCCCAGCAAGGTACATGCATATGAACTGTAAAACGTTTATGCCAAAACGATCATATAACAATGCAAGACCATAATGTTTAATCAACATCATCTCGAAAAGGAATCAGAAAGACATGCTATAACGATATTAAATCTCATGCTTCATAAATCATATCACTACGGGGTCGTAAAACTATAACTATAAACTT